>CM023536.1:70460256-70581668 GCA_013350335.1 Chimonanthus salicifolius | reverse complement strand
CACAAATCATCCCCCTTGACGGCAAAACCTCGTCAAGATATAAATAATCACAAATCATCCCCCTTGACGGAAAAACGTCGTCAAGATGACCAATCACAAATTATCCCCTTGACGGCAATGCCTCGTCAAGATATAAACAAGCACAAATCATCCCCCTGACCCCAAAACCTCGTCAAGATATACACAATCACAAATCATCCCCCTTGACGGAAAAACCTCGTCAAGATATAACCAATCACAAATTATTCCCCGTGACGGCAATGCCTCGTCAAGATATAAACAGTCACACATCATCCCCCTTGATGGAAGAACCATCATCAAGGTATCATAATTACATACAACATCCCTGATAAATCAAACACATCAAAATATCCCCATGTCTGTTTATCGGTCGCCCCGACGGAGCATGGACTCCGGTTTCATTTCATCCTTCCCCTGTCATATCCCTCCCATGCCATGCATGAGATGTAGATGCCATATGTAAATCATGTCATAAAACCCCTCTTAAAACAATCACATGATTACCAAATAAATCAAAGGGAAACCATCACATAATACTTAATCCAAAACCCATCTTAAAACATTCACATGATTTCCAAAATAAATTAAAGGGAAAACATCACATACTACTTAATCCATGGCTTA
This sequence comes from Chimonanthus salicifolius, assembly GCA_013350335.1. Taxonomy (NCBI): domain Eukaryota; kingdom Viridiplantae; phylum Streptophyta; class Magnoliopsida; order Laurales; family Calycanthaceae; genus Chimonanthus; species Chimonanthus salicifolius. Next base: position 70,581,023 of record CM023536.1, on the reverse strand, counting down.
CAAAAAGGTAGGAATCCTACCGAATACCGACTCGCGTCCTTTTACGGTTTCGTCCGATAATCCAGCTACTGACATGCGTACCGCTCGCGATATCCAATACCTTATTACATACACATAATTAGTCCATGTTTTTAACCTTTTAAATCCATTAATCACATACTTACGGTTACCATAATTGCACTTATGCCCATGATCATTTCTCATGGAGTTCTTGAATTTGGCCATTATTTACAATTTTGCCACTACTCCTTCACATAATTAATTACTCATTTTTATTTCTCCATTCTTAGACCCATGATAGATCCAAAATCTTGGATCCATCAATGATTCATCAACATGTCACAAGATCACTAAAATTCCACCATCTAATTAGCCTAATCCTTATTAATTTAAACACACATATAGTTCCATACTTAACCCATCAATTGTCTCATAAAATTGGGTCATGGGTTCAAAATACCCCATTCATCAAATCTTCCCATGGGGTTTACTTCATACATTTAACTACAATGAGTCCATTACCCACTCATTCCCTTTTTCTTCTTTGGCCTACTTATACATTTGAACCCATCATAAGCCCGTCCATGAAGGGGCTTAACTTATACATTTAAATCACCATCCTTAATCACATTTAAATCCATTTACAACCATCATCAAACCATCATAAAACCATCATTTTCCATTCATTTTTCCATTACTTCACATACACCATCATTTCACAATTCACCATTTGATCACCATAGGGTTCGGTCATACACCATGGCTGAACCCATGGTTCATGATCCATCATCCATGGGTGCCCTTTTTGACCATAACACATTTACATTTATTCATGGGATTCCATTCTCACAAAACCCTAACATTCCATTAAAATGTCCAAAATTTACCTTCCATAACCTCCATTCCTTAAAACCCTAAAAAAAAATCATACATTACCTACATTTATCATTAAGCACTTAAAACCCTAAGCCATTCGTTTGGAGGTCATTAAATTATCTTCCATCTCCTATGCTTCTCTCATTTAAAACCTCTTTACAAAATTCACCACATTCAATTATTTACAACCCTAAAAATTATAAACATTCTCCATGCTTCCATTTTTTTTTACAAAACCCTAACAATACAATTCATTTACCATGGGGTTCGGCCATACTACATGGCCGAACCCTATGGCCCTTGATTCCAAAGCATACACATCCATGCTTAATTACTAAATTACATCATGTCCTTCATTCCTTAAAACCCTAAAAAAATTCAAACATTAATTGCATAACCCTTAATCCATTTATTATTATTTTTTTTCTTTCCCTAACCCTAACTTATCCATTAGGGTTTCCTCCACTTTCCATCTTTCAATTGATGGATTTTAAAATCCATGGCATAAAATCATTTGGCCACCATTAATTTTACAAAATGAATCCCAAATCTTAAACCCTAAAAATCCAAAATTTCTTGTTTAAGAAAATACTTACAATCCGACGCCTCCTCCGACTTCTGCCACTCCCGTCGGACTCCTTGGCCTCCTTTCTCCTTCCTCTTGATCTTTGGTCGGCCAAGATGCTTGATCAATGGTGAAACCCTCCTAACTTAGGATCGGCCAAGGTAGGGTTTGCTTGAGAGAGAGAGAGGGGAAGATGATGAGAGGGAAGACAATAGACCTTGATCTTAGAGTAATGGACTAAAAATTCCACTTCTTTCTTCTCTCCTTCTCTTCTTTTCTCCTTAGCTTTCTTTCGTTCCTTCACCTTGGGTGTGGGACGGCAATGGTAGAATGAAAAATGGGGAGAGTAAAATGAAGAGAGGATAAGAGATGGGAAAAGAAATAAGGTTTATCTTAAGATACATTTTAGCATTTAATTCCCACCAACCACCTAAGATCTTTTTTATGCTTTATGGTGGTGGTTGGGATAACCACCACCCAACATTTTTTGGGTGTTAAGATAGATGGCTTTTGGTCTCTCCTTTGACCATTTGACCACCTAATGTGTTTAGTTTAATTAATTAATTAATTAGCTCATTAGGTTAATTAATTCTCATTTAACTTAATTCATTTGCTTAAACTCCTTTATGCATCCACCCATGGTTAACCAATTCAACCATGGTGGCCGGCCCCACCAATCCTTGACCCACATGCCACCTCACTTGATGAGGTGGAGGTGGGTCCCATTGGACCATATCACCTTGGTCAACTTCAAATTAACTTAGGTGATTTAGACCCATTCAATTCATTCTAATTGGATCACCATTGGGCCCATGGCCCAATTACATTTTCATCTTACCCATTTACCTTAGGGGTTACATCACCTTGATCGATTGGGTCCCAAATGAGTATTGGGCCCAATTTGACCATCTTTGACCCTTTAAGTAAACTTAAATCCAATCCATAGTCCATTGGGCCCTAGTTGGGCCTTTGTCCATATTTTTGATCCATTCACCATCTATTCCATCTAATTTCCAATTTTCATCATTAAAATAAATAATATTCACATATTCATTGATTTACAAATTCCGGGCCATTACATTTTCCATCATCTATAATGGCTGATTACTTAATACTAAGTCCCAAGATAAACATATGTGATTCCTTAATCAAAAGCATATAACCATTAATAATTTCCAACCATGCTCTTAACTCCAATTACCCATAAAAAATGGTCCATGGGGTACAGCCATACACATGGCCGAACCCTATGGTTTTCTTGATCCAAACATTACAATATTTATACATGGTTTATGCACAGCACCTTAGCCATAAAAACAACATGGTTCAGCCATGCAATGGCCGACCCAAAACATTAACCTTTTCTCCATTTAAAACACCTTAAAACCTTCATAACAATGTATGGTTTTTATCTCTCAAAAGCCATAAAAATAACCAAGTCTTTTTATGGTGTTCGGCCATCCAAAGTGGCCGAGCCCTATGATCCATTTTCTACCCTTTTTAAACATCAGTATCCATGATTTAAACCCTTGATAGGTTCGGCCATACAATGGCCGGATCATGTTCCCTTAACCAATTTATTTAACAAGAGTTTATAGTGCACTTACCAATACCGCGACTCCTCCGGTTCTTTCACTCCTTCCTTAGTCCTTCCTTCCTTTCTTCCTTCTTGATCTTTAGCTGAGCCAAATCTTGCTGGAAACTCCTTGAAGTTGATCGGCCAAAGTATTGATTTGAGAGAGAGATAGAAACTTGGCCTTAGATGAAAGTGATAAGCCTAGAGATGCAACTCCTTTGCTCTAAGTCCACTTTGTCTTGGTGGAGTGATCGGCCAAGGACTGATTTATGTGAGAGACAACCAGCCAATGTCCTTTGTCTTGAGAGGTGGAGGAACGGCCAAGGGAGAGACACTATGTATATATGACCAAACCCCATGGAAGGATATTAAGTGATTCTTAATGGGTTTAAGGGATGGAAACCATGGAATGTTGGTTAATGATTTTAAGGTTTTGAATGGTTGAATGTTAGTAATTTTTAAAGGGGTTAGATGAGGGAAACCATGGAGAAATATTGTTGATTATTTATGGTCTCAAATGTTGCAAATAATGATGAACCATAGACCATGGGTTCGGCCATGTTCTATGGCCGAACCCCATGGAGAGTGATTGGTGGACTTAGAGGTATTTGAACCATGAAAATGATGGAGAGATATTGATGGACTTTGGGTTTAAAATATGATAAAAAATGATGATCTAAATGTATGATTAAATCCCCCCATCGAGGGACTTGGGTTGAGGATCTAAAATGTTGTAAAGGATCTAAGAAAGAGGAGGAAATGACATCATGGGTTCGGCCATGGTGTATGGCCGAACCCCATGACCCATTTTATGAACCCTTTTTATGAATTAAGTATGGATCTATGCATGTTTAAAATGAATGGGTTTTAAGTTAAGGAAATGGATGATTTATAATGGTTTTTATGTCATGATTAATGAGTCATTGATGGATCCATGTTTATGGATCAGTTATGGATATGGATATGCATCAATGAAAGGTGATTAACCATGGAAGGAATGAATGGTAAAAATGTAAATATGGCAAAACATGAAAGAACATGGGTTCGGCCATAGTGTATGGCCGAACCCCATGGGGAGTGTTTTTGGGACTTAGGGACTTTTAAGTGATGAACTTATGTGTAGTTGGGTTAATGAATCAAAGGGGGGCTGATCTTAGACCCACATGATTAAAATGAGCTAAGTATTAAAAAAGGGACCCAAAAACCAAGTGGGTGAGGTTCGGCCATGTTGTAAGGCCAAACCCCACTAAGGCATGTATTATGGACTTAGACATGGTTGGAACATTGGTTTGATTTGTTGATACGTAATAAGGTAACGGGATATCGCAATCGGTGCGCAATCGGTGCGCAATCGGTGATCGATATTTGGACGGAAAATCACAAGAACCCGGTATTAGACATTGGGAGGATTCCTACCTTATTGAAAACCATGGATTATGTAATATGAATGTTTTACTTGAATTATTTTGGGTATCAAATGGTATGTCTTAACGATGAGATTTTAATGCCTTGGTTTGTATTATCACACGACATGTTTACACTTGCATCTCATGCATGGTATGGGAGGGATGATTTGTAACCGGAGATCCACACTCCGTCGGGGCGTCCGTAAGGCATTTGTGGAGGGTGTCTTGATGTGCTATGTATGATTGATTTGTAACTGGAGATCCACACTCCGTCGGGGCGTCCGTAAAGCATTTGTGGAGGGTACCTTGATGTGCATTTTCCATCAAGAGGGACATTATGTAATGATGATATGGATGATGGGTGGGACTCATGGCATATGACACCCATGGCATGGCATTTACTTACATGGTTTTGATATACTTATATCTATGTGTTTGTTTATACTAATCCATGTGTTGACCCTACTCGGAGTACCTACTGGGTGCATTGTCTAACACCGTACTTCTATCTCAGACGATGACGGAGGAAATGGAGGATGTGAAGGACGCGATCGGAGCCAAGCATAGGAGCTTGGAGGAGCTAGATTGATTTATTTAAGTCTTATTCATGGTTATGTAATTTGAGTAACTTAGCTCGTTGGACTGTAATAACTTAGACTATTGCTATGGTTTGGACTTTTATTTTGGACGTTTAAGTTGAAGTATTTATTAATTAACTGATGTAATTCCTTGCTATCTAAAATTGGTAGGATAGATTCTATTATAACTCCGCGTTAAGTTTATATTCTGCAAGCTTACCTTCTACGTGTGAACCGTTCTCGTGGACTTAGTTCCACGCACACGTAGGGTTGGCTAGTTAAGGGCTGGGCTTTGGAAGTGTAACGCCTGCCCCTTTTCACCGAAATCAGAGTCTATATATATATATTTTTTAAATGAAGAGTGACAAAGGCGCGGGACGTCACGACGCGAGTTAAGTCCAAGCTTCAAAAGCCCGACCCTTAACTGGCCAACCCTACGTGCGCATGGAACGGAGTCCACGGAGAATGGTTCACACGTAGAAGTAAGCTCGAGGAATATTAAATTAAAAGCGAAATGATAATCGAGACTAACCTACAAATTTTAGATTGCAGGGAAGAACATCATTCAATAACTAAAATGTCTCATAATCATAATGTCCAAAATAAAATCCAAACCATAGCAAGAAATCTAAAATTATTACATGCCGACAAGCTAAGCTACTTAAATTACATTTCCAAAATAAAACTTAAATAAAACAAAGTAGCTGCTTTCCCAAGCTCCTAAGCTTGGCTCCCGTCGCGTCCACCGTTTCCCGCCATCTCCTGCGTCATCAGCTAGGGTAGAAGTAGGGCGTTAGACAACGTGCCCAGTAGGACTTCCGAGTAGGGCTAGCACATGGATTAGTGATAACAAGCGTATCGATAACAATATAATAAAACCATAAAATGAATGCCATGCCATGGGTGCCTATGTCATGTGTCCCACCCATCATCCATACCATCATACAATGTCATATCCCCCTTGACGGCAAGGCCTTGTCAAGGTGTCCCATGTTTGCTTCTCGGTCGCCCCGACGGAGCATGGGCTCCGGTTATAGCATATCAAGCTATCCCCATGTTTGCTTCTCGGTCGCCCCGACGGAGCATGGACTCCGGTTATAGCACCTCAGGCTATCCCCATGTTTGCTTCTCGGTCGCCCCGACGGAGCATGGACTCCGGTTATAGCACCTCAGGCTATCCCCATGTTTGCTTCTCGGTCGCCCCGACGGAGCATGGACTCCGGTTTCTTTATTTTCCCGCCCATGCCATGCATGAGATGTAAGTACATTATGCTATGTAATATATATAATTCATATCCTTAATTCATAATTCATAGCATTAAAATATAATCCATAGCATTAAAATATAAACCATAGCATTAAAACCCATCTTAAAATAAATCATATAATTACCGAATAAATCATGGAAACCATCACATACACATAATCCACGGCTTACAAAAAGGTAGGAACCCTACCGAATACCGACTAGCATCCTTTTTCGTTTCCGTTTACGAATCCGGTCGCCGATCTCGCACCGATTGTGATGTCCCGATACCTTATTATACATTACCAAATTAGTCCACATTTTAACCATTTAAGTCTATTAATCACACCTTAGCGGGGTTCGGCCATACACCATGGGCGAACCTCACTAACAGGTTTGCAGGTCCCATTTAATCCATTAATTACCTTTACTTACATGAGTCTAAAAACTAGCCACCCTAGGCTTTATTTAACCATACATAAGTTTATTACTTTAAGCCCTTAAGTCCATGATCATCTTCCATGGGTTCTTAAACTTGGCCATTATTTACGGTTTTGCCACTACTCCTCCATGGTTAGGCTTTCATGTCATTTCTCCATTCTTAGGCCCATACTTGATCCATAATCTTGGATCCATTTATGACCCATCAACCATGACATAAAATTATTAAAAACAGCCCTTTATTTAATCTAATCCCCGTCAATTAATCCATATGCATATACCTTAATCTTAGTCCATCAATTGGTTCACAAAATGGGTCCATTTATGTCTCATTAACCAGTGACACAACAATATTAGAATTCAGCCATTTAATTAACCTAATCTCCATTCATTTAACACATACATAACATCAAATTTAATCCATAAATTGATCCATAAATGGGTCATGAATTCGGCCATACACCATGGCCGAACCCATGATGTTTCTTTCCCCATTTTTTTTTTTGGTCTACAAACATCACTTAGTTCCATCACAAGTCTCTCCATTGAGAGAACCTAAAGCCATACATTCAATTCATCATTCCTTAATCATATTTAAGTCCATTAACTTAGCCACATTCCCATTACAACTATCAACATTAGGTTCACTTTGGTTCATCAACACCACCAACATTCCCCATTTATTTTCCATTATTTTACACCCACTAAATCCACCATTTCATCACCATAGGGTTCGGCCATGCACCATGGCCGAACCCATGGCTCATGGTTCACTTTCATCCACCATTTTTGAGGCCATTGAAATCACCAATATTCCCCATGATTTTTCCTCATTTAAATCCCTTTAAAAAATCACTCACATTCATTCATTTAAAACTAAAATCATTAACCACCCTCCATGTATTCCATTCTTTAAAACCCTAAAAATCATACCTCACTTAGCCATGGGGTTCGGCCATACTACATGGCTGAACCCTATGGCCGATGATTTCCTTCAAATCTTACATACATCCATGCTTAGAACAATTCTTAATACCAATGTCCTTAATGCATTTACTTTTTTTCTTAATCTAATTTACCCATTAGGGTTTTGTCCATTTTTCATCCTTACTTCATCTTTTGGATGGATTTAATCCAAGGCCCATAACACTTTGACCACCAACCAATCCAAGAAATGGATTCCATGCTCTCTTCCTAACCCTAAAAAAATGTAGAATTCTTGTTTAAGAATTACTTACAATCCGACGACTCCTTTGGCTTTTCTTTCTCCTCTTGATCTCCTTAGCCTTCTCTTCTCTTCTTCTCCTTGATCTTTGGGTTAAGATGCTTGATCAGATGGAGTCTCCAAGGTTTGGGTTTGGCTAAGGTAGGGTTAGATTTGAGAGAGGGAGAGGATGGACATGAGAAAGATGTCTCAAGGTCTTTGTCTTGAGGACGTGGCCCAGAACTTGCACTTTCCTTCTTTTTCTTCTCTTCTTAATTTTCTTCTTCTTTCCTTCCTTGAGTGTGGGACGATTTTGAGAGGGCAATAGAGGGAGGACGTGTGAAAGAGTTAGATGGAATGGAGAGAATGAGATGAAAAGTCATCTCATCTCTTGGTTGCTTAGGATATACTCCACATTAACTCCTCCCACCAACCCACATGGGTTAATGTGTTTAGTGGTGGTGGTTGGGATAAAACCACCACCCTAAGCACATGGTTTAATTTGTGTTTGTTTTAAGTGGTTTGTGTTTCTTTAGGTGGTTTTGGTCTTCCAACTTTGACCTTTTGACCATCACTTGATTAGCTTAATTAACTTAATTAATTTGATCATTAGGTTAAGTTAATTAATTCCCACTTAATTTAATTCCATTAAATTCCCTCTATGAAATCCAACCATGGTTGACCAAGTCAACCATGGTAGCCGGCCCGACCAATCCTAGCCTACCTGCCACCTCACTTGGTGAGGTGGAGGTGGGCCCCATTCGGCCATGTCACTTAGGTCCAATTAATATTAACTTAGATGATTTAATTTCCAATTCAATCCATTCTTCTTATTGGATAACCATTGGGCCCATGGCCCAATTAAATTCCCTCCTATCCATTTACCTTAGGGCTTAACTATCTTGACCCATTGGGTCCCAAATGGGTATTTGACCCAATTTGACAATTCTTGACCCAATTAATCATTATTGTCCAATTAAATGAATTTCATCCAACCCATGGTCCATTGGACCATACTTGGGCCTTTGCCCAAATTTTGATCCACTTAACATTTATTCCATTCAAATTCTCAATTTCCATCATTAAAATAAATAATATCCATATATTCATTGATTTAAAAATTCCGAGGTATTACAGGAAGCTCGGACTTAACTCGCGTTGTGACGTCCCGCGCTCTTTGTCACTCTTTGTTTAAAAAAAAAATAGACTCTGATTTTTTGGCTAGTGAAAAAGGACGGGCGTTGCAATGAAACCCCCAACTAAGTGTTAATGATGAGGTGAAGAGTCATAGGAGTTACAAAAAGGGTATCACCAAAGGACACCACCCTTGGCCTACCCTCATTGATCAAGAAAGGACTTGGAGTTTCATTTCACTCTCTCCCTCTCTCTATTGGCCGATCCCCCTCTCAACACAAGGAACACTTAGAGTATTTTCATCTCACTCTCTCCCTCTCACTCAAGGCCGATCACTCTCATTGACAAAGGAGAACGGACTTAGAGTTTTTATCTTAAATCTTCTCTCTCTCCCTCTCTCAAACCTATACTTCTTGGCCGAACCACTCCTAGGAATTTTATCTTAATCAAGATCACTCTCGACCAAGGATCAAGAAGGAAGGAAGAAGAGGCTAAGGAAAGAAAAGAATGGAGGAGCAAGAAGGAGTGAAAGAAACCTGCAGGAGTCGCGGAATCGTAAGTACTTGATAAGATTTTGTAAAGTAAGAAAAGATGGTCAAGGGACATGGTTCGGCCATTGCATGGCTGGAACCTAATCTTGTTATGGCTAAGGACCTCTCGAATGAACCATATAAGGATTATGATCATGGATCATGGGTTGGCCTTGCATGGCCGAACCCTAATTGGGATGGATATATGGAAAGGATCTCATGCATGTCTAAGATAAGTATATGATCAAGATCATGGTTTGGCCCTTGCATGGCCAAACCCTAGATTTCTATGTATATGGATCATGAGAGCTAAAATATTTGGATGAGGTTCGGCCATGATGTATGGCCGAACCCCATCAAGGGATATATTCATAATGAATGATTTTAAGAGAAGATGATGAACCATAGGGTTCGGCCATGGTGTATGGCCGAACCCCAAGGAGGATATTAGTGATTTGTAATGGATTTAGAGGATGAAAAATCATAGATGTATGTTCGGCCATGGTGTATGGCCGAATCCCATGGGGAATGTTTTTGTGGACTTAGGGTGTTATTATTGTTAAATGATTAATTTACATGTGGGTTGGATTAATGAATCAAAGATGGCATGATCTTGGACCCACATTGGTTAGAAGGACCAAGATTAAATGAGGGACCCAAAACCAAGTTAGTGAGGTTCGGCCATGTTGTATGGACGAACCCCACTAAGGCATGTTTATGGGATTAAACATGGTGGGAAATCAAATGGAACATGGGTTTTGATTTATTGATATGTTATAAGGTAACGGGACCTCACAAGCGGGTACGATCGGTGAACGATTTTCGGACGAAACTGCAAGGACATATTAGTTGATCATTGGTAGGATTCCTACATCATTGAAACCATGTGTTATGTATGATGATTTTAATTCATATTTTGATGAGTTATTCTGTATAAATGATATGTTTCCAATACGAGATGTTAATGCTATGATTATATCATTACATAGCATGTGTTCACTTACATCTCATGCATGGCATGGGAGGGATGATTATAACCGGAGACCACGCTTCGTCGGGGCGTCCGTAAGACATTCGTGGGAAGACCTTGATGCGCATTATCCATCAAGAGGTAACCGGAGTCCATGCTCCGTCGGGGTGTCCGTAAGGCATGTGTTAACTATATAATTTTTGGTACTAACCCATGTGTTAACCCTACTTGGAGTACCTACTGGGCGCGTTGTCTAACGCCCTACCTCTACCCTAGTTGATGACACAGGAATGGAACGGAACGAGGAACGAGATTGGAGCCAAGCTTAGGAGCTTGGATGTCTTAGTTTCTTTTGTTTAAGTTATTCATGGATTATGTAATTTGAGTAATAAGCATTCGGGACTGTAATAACGTAGATATATTTGTTATGGTTTGAATGTTGATTTCGGATATGTTAACTTAAGGTAATTATGTTTAAGTAATGGCTCCCTTTGCTATCTAAAATGGAATAGGATAGTTATTCTATTATAATTTCGCATTTATGTTTATTCTGCATGTTAACTTGAGTACGTGTGAACTGTTTTAGTGGACTTGGTCCATGCACACGTATGGTTGGCCACTTAAGGGTCGGGCTTTAGAAGCTTGGACTTAGCTCACGTCGTGGCATCCCCCTCTCTCACTCTTTTATTAAAAAAAAAAAAATAGACTCTGATTTTCGGCGAGTGAAAAAAAGACGGGGCTTTATAGTTGGTATCAGAGCGAAACGGGAAGGATGAATCTTTCGAAGAAATATTAAGACAGTATCATGTCTCACTGACAGATAAGAATCCCAATTGACCGATTCTTCGGAGTCCTCTGCACGGGGGCCGGATTAATTTAATTCGTTAGACTCAGACTGAAACATTCAATCTGAGAGAAAACACTTGACGAAAAAGAAATGAGAGCAAAGGAAGTACAGTCACTATAAATTGGATTTATCAAACACGGCAAATTAGGAGATATTCCCCCGATATTCCCAAATTTAGAAAACCAATACTTGATACTTAGGAAGTTTCCCCAAAAACAAAGAAATACAAGAAGTGCTTATTTTGTAATTTCCACAAAAGTGTGAAAACACAAACTTTACAAAGAAACTAAGTCAATGATGTTTTTCAATGACTTAGGAAAAATGCCTTCGAGAAGAAGAAGAACCCGACAAAATCCACATGTGGATGACAAGGAGCAACCACCCCACCCAAAGAGGAGGAACAAAACATTGTGAACATACCCGTGGTGCCTCCCGAACTACAAAACTTGGTCCAAGCGTGGTCACTTCTGTTCTTCAACAGCACATGAACGGAAATGGGACCACCAGTGAGGCCAATGATAGGAGGATGGTCAGGGATTTCCAGCAGCAGCGCGCATCTTACTTTAAAGGGAAAGAATGGCCTGTCGGAGCAGAAGAAAACTAGTTGAAAAAATTACTCAGATCCTGACCATACTAAAGTTCTCGAGTCATGAAGACAATATATTGTTGGCTACATCACAACTACTTGATGATGCCGGTAAATGGGGGGAGGTGATAGAGAAACAGCGAGCACTCATTCTAGAAGGGGAAAGGACTGCAATGACATGGGAGCAGTTCTCAACTACGTTTTTGGACAATATTTCCCCTAGGAGGAGGAGCTCCACACTCAAGCGTTCCTATCTTTGGTACAAGGCACCATGGCGGTGGCGGAATACCATTAGGAGTTCCTCAGTCTGTCCTATTGTGCCATATATATGGTGGATACGGAGTACCGAAGGGTTCGCAAGTTTGAGCGGGGCCTTCGATCGAGCATTAGGGCCAAGGTAACCATCTCAAGGCAGCTACACCGGCAGAGGTGTTCAGCAAGCTACTATAGCAGAGCAAGAGATGGCTGAGACAGTACAGTTTGTGGACAACCGCCGAGGTCAGAGTGGGGGAGGTACATTTCATCCCAACAAGAGGTTTCGACCTAACTTGGGAGACCCTCACCTTCCACTGGGTCAACAGGGGCTTTCGTCCCAACCAGCCCTCCCCATCAGCATCAGTCTCTCAGGTTCCCAAGGTGTGAACAATTGTTTCCATTGTGACCAACCAGGCCATTTCAAGAGGAAATGCCCACAGCTTAGCAGACCCTCTCATTCTAGGGGTTTTTTTTGGCCCACCAGCCACAGACCAACTCATTCACGAGGAACCAGGCCATACAATCAGGTGGGACGGGCGCCTAACCCTACAAGATCTGGACGGCTATTTACTTTAACTCCTCCAACAACAGTGGATCACTCCGTGATCAAGGTATAGCAGTAGTCAGTAGTTCCTATGCCTTTGCATTATTTGATTATGGAGCATCCCACTCCTTTGTACATGCTGCATTCATATCCGCTACTGGCACATTAGTACAAAAACTGTCCACATCACTCACTATTTTGTCCCCCGTCGGAGACACATCATTGGGGCTTATACGCACAGCAGTGAACACTGAACTCGCTGGACTCAGAATTGAGTTCAACTATCTGGTACTCAATATTACTGAGTACTACATCATCTTTGGCATGGACTGGTTGACTAGCTTTCAGGCCAACATCGATTGTCATCTTCGCAGGGTGAAATTTTGGAAACCCGAGGGAAAGCAATGTGTAGTACATGCTGAAAAACAGAGCATCCCTTTAAGAAGAAGATTACATGAAGGGTTGAACCACCTGGTACTGAACAGTATCAGATAAATAAGGCACCGGTGGCTGAACTTCCGGTGATAGTGAAAGACTACGCGGGTGTATTCCCAACAGAACTCCCTAGCTTGCCACCCATGAGGGAGATTAATTTGAGATCAAGTTGTACGCTGGTACTGCTCCAGTGTCATTACCACATTACCAGATGGCACCAGCTGAGATATCCGAGCTAAAGAAGCAGATTGATGAACTGCTCAGGCTGGGATACATTCGGAATAACACATTGTCTTGGGGAGCCCCAGGTGTTATTTGTGAAGAAGAAGAACGGCACACTTTGGATGTGTGTGTATTACCGAAAATTGAACCAGCTGACTGTCAGGAACAAATACCCTTTACCCAGGATCGATGATCTATTCGATCAACTTAGGGGTTCCAACCACTTCTCAAAGATTGATCTGATGTCCGACTATCATCAAATCCCGGTTAAGGATGAGGACATAGAGAAGACAGCCTTCAGAACGCGGTATGGACTATATGAGTTTGTAGTCTTGCCGTTTGGACTCACCAATGCGCCGGCTGTGTTCATGGATCTAATGAACAGAATCTTCCGTCCTTACTTGGACCAGTTTGTGATCGTATTTATTGATGACATCCAGATCTAGTCCAAAGTCAAGAGGAACATGCTGAGCACCTACGGATAGTCCTGGACACCTTGAGGAAGAATCAGCTATATGCCAAAGCAAGCAAGTGTGAATTTTGGCTATCTGAGGTCAACTTTTTGGGGCATGTAATATCAGTAAAAGGTATAGCCATGGACCAGGCTAAGGTGACGGCAGTGAGAGAATGGAAAGCACCGAAAAATGTAACCGAGATTCGTAGCTTCCTTGGATTGCCTGGTTATTATAGGAAGTTTATCATGGACTTCTCCAAGATTGCATCTCCACTTACCCAACTCACTCAGAAAGGAGTCAAATTTGAGTGGTCAGATGTGCGCAATCGGAGATTTGAGGAGCTAAAGGAGAGACTTACAACTCCTCCTATTCTGATTTTGCTGGAAAGAGAGAAGGAGTATGAGGTAAAATGCGATGCTTCAGGAGAGGGACTTGGGTGTTCTCTTAGTCAAAGTCAGCGTGTGGTGGCTTATGGTTCAAGACAGTTGAAAATACATGAACGCCTCTATCCCACTCATGATCTGGAACTAGCTGCAGTCGTCTTCGCCCTTAAAACTAGAGACACTATTTGTATGGCGAGAAGTTTGAAGTGTTTTTCAGGTCGTAAGAGCTTGAAATACTTGTTTGATCAGAAAGAACTCAACATGAGGCAGCGCAGATGGATGGAATATCTGCAAGATTATGAGTTCGCGCTTCGATATCATCCTGGCAAGGCGAACAAAGTGGCGGATGCCCTCAGCCGCATATCACATGCATCAGTGGCCAGTTTGATCGGGACAGAATGGGAGATGTTGAATACCATTCGAGAGTTCAATCAATATATCAATAACCATGGGATTATGTATAATCTGATCATACGGTCCAACATGGTCTCCAAGATTGAACAGGAACAATCGACAGATCCAGAAGTGGAGGAAATATGGGCAAAGCTGTCTACTAGTGAAGTCATACCGGAATGGGAGTTACGACCAGGATAGGGTCTTATATTCCAAGGTAGGACATATGTGCCTAAGAACTGCAGAAGAGAGTTGTTGATCGAGGCACATCAAACCAAACTCTCCATTCATCCGGGCAGCACCAAGATGTACCACGACCTAAAGAGACACTATTGGTGGCATGGACTCAAGTGGGATGTGGCATAGTTTGTTGCCCACTGCTTAACCTGTCAACAGGTTAAAACGGAACATCAGAACCCACCAAGGTTACTCAAACCCTTACCAGTGCCGGAGTGGAAATGGGAACACATCTCCATGGATTTTGTGACAGAGTTGCCAAGGTCATCAAAGGGCAACGATGCAATATGGGTCATGGTAGACAGATTGACCAAGTCGGCACCACTTTCTTACCATCAAGATGACAAATTCATCTAGACCTTGTGACGATGGTATATCAGGGATATCATCAGACTACATGGTATTCCTGGACTATTGTGTCCGACAGAGATGGCCGATTCACGGCAGAGTGTGGCAAAGCATGCAGTCGGTTATGGGGACAGATCCATTGACTAGCACAGCATTCCATCCACAGACTGATGGACAGTCGTAGAGGACGATACAAGCACTGGAGAATATGCTGAGAGCATGTATGCTAGACCTCAAGGGTGGATGGGAGGATCACTTGCCGCTGGTGGAGTTCTCTTACAACAACAGTTACCAGGCAAGCCTCCAGATGGCTCCATTCGAGGCCTTATATGGTAGACCATGTATATCACCCGTGTGCTGCCCAAAGGCCGGTGAGCCTGCACTGATTGGACCCGAATTAGTTGCAGAGACTACATCACAGATACAATTGATACAACAACATCTACTTGCT
Source organism: Chimonanthus salicifolius (assembly GCA_013350335.1). Lineage (NCBI taxonomy): Eukaryota > Viridiplantae > Streptophyta > Magnoliopsida > Laurales > Calycanthaceae > Chimonanthus > Chimonanthus salicifolius. The sequence continues at coordinate 70,565,341 of CM023536.1, read as the reverse complement.
GCACAGACTCATCAGAAGAGCTACGCTGACAAGAGGAGAAGGTTCCTGGAGTTTGAGGTGGGAGACTCAGTGTTCTTGAAAGTCTCGCCACGAAAGGACACATGAAATTTGGAAAGAAAGGGAAACTGTCATCTAGATTTGTGGGCCCGTTTCCAATCCTGAAAAGGGTGGAGGATGTAACACCCCGTGATTTTAAACCAGGAAATGAGAACAGCTCACCCTGAGCTATTTGTGTAAGTTGTTTGAGACCCTACTTCGCTCGATTTTCGGGACGAAAATGTTCAAAAGACGGTAATATTGTAACACCCCGAATTTTCAAGTTATAGATATTTATGGAAATTGCCCATTTAATTTGTGAATTAATGGATATGGACCTTAGATGGACAAGGTGTTGGGCCAATTGCGCAATTAAGACCCAACGGATTGTGGATATGGTTCAATTGAAATAAATGGGTAAGATTTATTTAATTGGGTCAAGATTGTTAATTGGGTCAAATGCCCAATTGGGACCCAATGGGTCATGGTTGACTTGGTTGACCACCAAGTGAGTTCAAGCTTAATTAAATTGGGGCTGAATTAAGTTGGAAATGGAATCAAATAATTGAGTTGTTTTTAAGTGAGTTAACTAGAGTTGAGTTAAGAGATGAGTTGAGTGGAAGTTAATGGGACCTTGATCTTAAGTGAGTGGAGTGGGAAGGTGGAGAGATGCATCTCACAAAGACCAACTCAAGGCTACACGTTGGAAACATGGGAGTTTCATCTCATGCGTTGAAACTCCAAATAGATCATTAATGAGGAAGTGAAAGGTCTTTGGAGGTTACACAAGGCATACACGTTGGAGAGATAATGGAAACCCAAGGGTCAAACGGTGGGAGTATTTCATCTCATGGGATGAAACCTCCAAATGGAACATTAAGGAGGGAGGTGAAGGGGCATGGGAGTTACAAAAGGGCATCACCAAAGGACACCACCTTTGTCCGACCCTCATTGATCAAGAAAGACTTTGGTTTCAATTCACTCTCTCCCTCTCTCTCTTGGCCGATCCTCCTCTCAAGAAAAAGAACATTTAGAGTATTTTCATCTCACTCTCTCCCTCTCACACAAGGCCGACCACTCTCATTGACAAAGGGAGAACACTTAGAGTTTTATCTCAAATCTTCTTTCTCCCTCTCTCAAACCTATACCTCTTGGCCGAATCACTCCTAGAGATTTTATCAATATCAATCTCGGTCAAGGACCAAGAAGGAAGGAAGAAGAGGCTATGTAACACCCTGGATTTCCAAGTTATTAATATGTATGAAAATTACCCATTTAATTTGTGAATTATTAAATATGGACCTTAGATGGGTAAAGTGCTGGGTCATTGGCCAATTAAGATCCAACGGCTATGTTATAATGGTTTCAATAGAAATAAATGGGCAAGGAGCATTTAATTGGATCAATGTTGCTATTTGGGTCAAAATTCCCAATTGGGACCCAATGGGTCATGGTTAACTTGGTTGACCACCAAGTGAGTTCGATTTAAATTAAATGGGGCTGAATTAGTATCGTAATGCATTATGCCTATAAATAAAGGAATTGGAAGATTGCATGCACATGGAAGGTATTGATGGAAAGACATGGTTTAATTTATGGGTTTAAAATGGATAAGAATCATGGATCATGGGTTCGGCCACGGTGTATGGTCGAACCCCATGGAAAAATATAGATGGATGTAATATGGTGATTGAATGGAAGATCAAGGATTAATGATTGTCAAAGAGAAATTATGATCCATAGGGTTCGGCCATGTGTATGGCCGAACCCCATGGAAGATGCTTATTATTTTAGAAAGGTTTTAATGATGGACTTTTTGATCAAAAAGGAAGGAACCTTGATTTATGGATTCAAGGATGGAAATTGATATAATTGGAATTTAGACATCATGGGTTCGGCCATGTGTATGGCCGAACCCCATGAAGCAATCTTATAGATATTATGTCTATGTAATTTTAAATAAATGGGAAGTGATATGATCATGTACTTAAGTTAAATGAGCAAAAAGGAAACTAAAACAAAAGGGGTGAGGTTCGGCCATGGTGTATGGCCGAACCCCACAAGTTGGGTTTATGGACTTGGACATTATTGTAAATCAAATGGGACATGATTTTAATTGATTGATATACTATAAGGTAACGGGACCTCACAAGGTGTGTACGATCGTGAACGGTTACAGGACGAAAGCGCAAGGACACGTTAATGGTCTTTGGTAGGATTCCACCTCTTTGAAACCATGGGTTTATGGGTTTATGTACAATGTTTTTATCTTATTTTGATGAATTATGTTGTAAAAGATATTGTTTCAAAATGTGAGTTTTACTGCTATGTTTATATGATAAAATAGCATGTGATTCATTAGCATCTCATGCATGGCATGGGTGAAGGATATGTAACCGGAGGGGCCACACTCCGTCGGGGCGTCCGAAAAACCTATGTGGGATACCTTGATGTGCTTTTCCATCAAGAAGAAACCGTAGGGGCCACACTCCGTCGGGGAGTCCGAAAGACCTATGTGGGGGCACTTATATGTACTTGTGATGGGTGGGACTCATTGCATTTGACATCATGACATGGCATGGTTTATATGGTTTTTGATATTATGATATTATGATATTATGATATTATTATATATGTTTTGTACTAACCATGTATTAGCCCTAAATGAAATACCTACTTGGCTCGTTGTTCTAACGCCCTATTTCTACCCCAGTGGATGATACAGGAAACGAGGGGAACAATGAATGCGAAACGGGCCAGGCATAGGAGCTTGGATGATTATAGTTTATATTTTGATTAAGTTACTTATGGACTTGTAATTTGAGTAACTAGACTTCGGGCATGTAATAATTTAGATGATTGCTATGATTGGATGTTTACTTGGATAATAATGTCATGTTAATTATGATTAAGAACTTGACGTACTTTGCTGTCTAAAATGGAATGGAACTAGGTTCTATTATAATTCCGCAGTTATTATTTTAATTCGCATGTTTATATTGCTATGTGTGAACCATTTTCATGGACTTAGACCATGCACAAATAGAGTTGGCCAGTTAAGAGTCGGACTTTAGAAGTTCGGACTTAGCTCGAGTCGTGACGTCCCGCTCTTTATCACACTCTTTGTTTATAAAAAAGAAAAAGAAAAATAGACTCTAATTTATGGGAAGCGTAGAGTGAAAAAGGGCGGGGCGTTACAGGCTAAGGAAGGAAAGGAGCAAGAAGGAATGAAAGAAACCGGAGGAGTCGCGGAATTGGTAAGTACTTTATAGATTTTTGTTAAGTAAGAAAAGATGATCAAGGATCATGGTTTGGCCATTGCATGGCCAAACCCTAAATTGTATACACAAGAACCATCAAGGACAAAAAAGGGGTTGGATGAGGTTCGGCCATGGTGTATGGCCGAACCCCATGGAAAATTATTAAAGTTTTTAAATGTAATACTTCGGAATTCCATGTTATCAACATTTACGGAATTTGCCATTTTAATTGTGAATTAACGAATATGAACCTTAGATGGGTAAGGTGTTGGGTCAATGGCCCAATTAGGACCCCACGGTTATGTTATAAGGTCTAATTTAAATTAAATGGGGCTGAATTAAAATGGTAATGCAATATGTCTACAAATAAGGGATTGTCTGGATGAGGATGACACACACACGCATAAACCACAAAGGCTAGATTTTCTCTCAGAAAATCAAGGAGTTATAGCCGAACAAGGATAGTCCTAAAGGGGCAACACGCAAAGATGAGTTTGGATTAGGCAATGACATCCGATTGCCTAATCCAAATAAAGATAGGTTGATTTGCCATGTAGGAGATATGCGCAATCCATGATGATGCGCTAAAAGGAGTCCCTTTCCTTGTCAAACAGCGATACTAGGAAGGTGCTAAATTGAAGGGTTGGCATCTTCTAAAGATAGGACCGATTGGAAGTCTTATAAAGGAGAGGCAATAGGGGCGCACGACATACACAAAATCAAAGAGGGCTTGACGCTGGGTGCTCTGGCAAGAAGGTATTCTCGGCAGTGTGCAGAGAAGGAGAGGGCAGCCAGCTGTGTGAAAAATCAAGTGGAAAGAGGAATACATACGAAAGAGGCTAAGGAAGGAAAGGATCGGAAGAACAAGTCGGAGTGAAGGAAAATTGGAGGGGTCGCCGAACCTGTAAGTATTTTGATAATTTTGTTTAAAGAAACGAACCATAGGGTTCGGCCATGGTGTATGGCCGAACCCCATGGAAGAAAAATTAAGGGCATGAATATAGTAATTTAATCGAAGGATGAACCATAGGGTTCGGGCATACACATATGGCCGAACCCCATGGAAAGACATTGGTAATTTTATGGGTTTTTGAGGGATGAAAACCATGGAAAGTTTATGAATGTTTTAGAAGATTTAAAATGGAGAGGATGTTAGTGAATGGATATAAAGAATGGAAAGAAGGGCACAAAACCAAAGGGTGAGGTTCGGCCATGTTGTATGGCCGAACCCCACCAAGGGATATGTATGGACTTAGGGTTTTTAGATGTTGAATTTTAAGTGGTTTGTTTTCATAAATTTAATGAGTTTCAAAACATGAAACTAATAGATGAATTTTAATGATTAAATGGTCTTAAAACATTGGAAATGGTGAAGAACCATGGACCATGGGTTCGGCCATGTTGTATGGCCAAACCCCATGAAGAGTTATTGGTGGACTTAGAGGTATTTTGGACCATGGAGATGATGGGGGAAAGTTGGTAATTGTAATAGGTTTAAAGGTGGTTAATGATGATCAAAATTGATGATCTAAATGTATGATTAAAACCCCCTCATGGAGGGACTTTGTTATGGTCTAAATATTGTAAATGATTTAAGGGGGGATGAAAAATAAGACATCATGGGTTCGGCCATGGTGTATGGCCGAACCCCATGACCTAGTTTATAGACCAATTAGAGATCTATGCATTGTAAATAAAGGAATGATTAAGCTAAGATATGGAGGGTTTTATTTATGGTTCTATGGTTGTGGATCACTAGTGGATCCATGTATGTAATGTCTAAATTTATGGACCTATGTTTATGGATAAATCATTTAAATGGAGAAGATGAGAAATGAAATATCATAGGTTTAGCCATGATGTATGGCTGAACCCCAAGAATCTTGTTAGTGGGTTATTTATTAGCCTAAGCATATTTTAAATGAATAAAATGGGCAGCCATAGATTAAGCAATGGCATGGATATAATAAAGGGTGAAAGTGATGGATCATGGGTTCGGCCATGGTGTATGGCCGAACCCCATGAGGAATGTTTTATGGACTTGGGTGGCTACCAATGGTAGATGATTAATTGCTAAGTGATTAAATGATTAACTTTGTAACGCCCGCCCCTTTTCACCGAAATCAGAGTCTATTTTTTTTTTTTTTTTTTAAATAAGAGTGACAAAGGCACGGGACGTCACGAAGCGAGTTAAGTTCCGAGCTTCTAAAGCCCGGCCCTTAACTAGCCAACCCTACGTGTGCGTGGAACTAAGTCCACGAGAACGGTTCACACGTAGATGTAAGCTCGCGGAATATAACTTCATGCGGAACATTATAATAGAGACTATCTTACTAGTTTTAGATAGCAAGGAAGTACGGCGCTTAAATTACTAAAATACCCCAAAATTCATAATTATATCTCAAAATGATAACGTCCAAAATAAAGTCTAAACCATAGTAAGAAATCTACATTATTAAAGTCCGATGAATTAAGCTATTCAAAATACATTTCCAAAATAAATCTTAAATAGACTAAGAAGCTCGCTTTCCCAAGCTCCTACACTTGGCTCCTGTCATGTCCTCCGTTTCCGCCATCTCCTGCGTCATCAGCTAGGGTAGAAGTAGGGCGTTAGACAACGCGCCCAGAAGGACTCCGAGTAGGGCTAACACATGGATTAGTGGTAACAAACACATAGGTAATAATATAATGAAAACCATACAATGCATGCCATGCCATGGGTGTCTTATGTTATGTGTCCCACCCATCATCCATAACAGCATGATATCCCCATGTTTCCTTCTCGGTTGCCCTGACGGAGCATGGACTCCGGTTATATCTCAACACATCAAGATATCCCCATGTTTACTTCTCGGTCGCCCCGACGGAGCATGGACTCCGGTTTTATTATTTTCCCGCCCATGCCATGCATGAGATGTAGATGCATTATGCTATGTTATATATATAACTCATAGCCTTAATATGTACTTCATAGCCTTAACATATAATGCATAGCCTTAAAATATAATGCATTGCCTTAAAATATAATTCATAGCATTAACATATACTTCATAACCTTAAAACCCATCATAAACAAATCATCTGAATATCAAAATAAATCAAGGAACCATCACATAATCCATGGCTTACAAAAAGGTACGAATCCTACCGAATACCTCCTAGTGTCCCTTTACGTTTCCGTTCGATAATCCAGTCGCCGATCGCGCACCGATTGCGATGTCCCGATACCTTATTATATATTACCAAATCAGTCCATGTTTTAACCATTCTTAAGTCCATAAATCATACCTTAGTGGGGTTCGGCCATACCCCATGGCCGAACCTCACTATCTAGGTTTTGTGGGTCCCATCTTAATCCATTGATTATCTTAATTTTTGTGAGCTTAAAACCAGAACCCTAAGCTTCATTTAATCCATATTAAGGTTACCATATTGCATTTAAGTCCATGATCATCCCTGACGGGGTTCGACCATGGCATGGTTCTTGAATTTGGCCATTATTTACGGTTTTGCCACTCTTCCTCCATGGTTAAGTTCTCATTTCATTCCTCCATTCTTAGGCCCATAATTGATCCATAGACTTGGATCCTTTAATGACTCATTAGCCATGACACAACATCATAAAAGATCAGCCACTTAATTACTCTAATCCCATTAATTAATCACATACTTAGCTCCATCAATTGGCTTGTAAAATGGGTCATGCGTTCGGCCATACACCATGGCCGAACCCATGATGTCTTTCTTCCCCATTTTCTTGGATCCATTCACAACATTTAGATCCACCATAATTCTTTCCATGAGGAGATTTCATCAAACATTTAAATTATTCCTTTGATCAACATTAGGTTCATTTTTTGAGTCCATCAAAACTACTAGCATTCCCCATCATTTTTCCACATTTTACACCCCTTAGAATTACAATTACATCACCATAGGGTTCGGCCATACACCATGGCCGAACCCATGGTTCATGGTTCATTCCCATCTATGCCTTTCAAGGCCATAAAAACCATTCACATCTTCATGAAATTTCCTCGTTTAAAATCCTTTAAAAAATCACTCACATTCATTCATTTAAAACCCTAAAATCATTAACCACCCTCCATGGCTTCCATTCTTTCAAAACCCTATTAAATCCTTAATCACCTACCATGGGGTTCGGCCATACTACATGGCCGAACCCTATGGCCCATAATTTCTTCCAACATTACATACCTCCATGCTTAAGTAAATTTTAATACATAAAATCCTTAATGCATCCTTCATTTTTTTGACCTAATTTACCCATTAGGGTTTGTCCATTTTTCATCCTTTCATTGGATGGATTTGAGATCCAAGGCCCATGATAATTTGGCCACCATTAAAGAAATGGATTCCATTTTTAAACCATAAAAACCTAATATCTTGTTTAGAGATACTTACAATCCGACGACTTGTCCGACTTTTCTTTCTCCTCTCGGATTCCTTGGCCTTCTCTTCTCTTCTTCTCCTTGATTGGTCGGGCAAGATGAGCTTGATCAAATAAAAAACATCAAAGCTTGGGTCGGCTAAGATGGAGTGTGTTTGGGAGAGGAAAAAGAGGAGAAGATGGGAAGAACTAACCCAAGGTCTTGGTCTTGGACTGATGGGCCAAAGCTTGCACTTCTCCTTTCTCTTTTCTTCTCTTCTCAGTTTTCTTCTTCTTTCCTTGGAGGTGAGGGACGGCAATGAGAGAACAAGAGAGGGAGAGAGTGAAATGAGAGTGGAATGGAGAGAATGAGATGAAAAGTCATCTCATCCCTTGGTTGCTTAAGATATACTCCAACATTAACTCCTCCCACCAACCAAGCATGGGCTTTTCATGCTTTATGGTGGTGGTTGAGATAAACCACTACTAGCCAATGGTTTTGGCCTTTGAAATGCGGTGGTTTGGTCATCCAATTTTGACCATTTGACCACCTTTTAACTAGTTTAATTACTTAATTAATTAGATTATTACTTAAGTTAATTAATCCCCACTTAACCTAATTCCATTCCCTCAAATTCCCTCCATGTATCCACCCATGGTTGACCAATTCAACCATGGTGGCCGGCCCCACCAATCCTTGGTCCACACGCCACCTCACTTGGTGAGGTGGAGGTGGGTCCCAATCGGCCATGTCACCTTGGTCTAATTAACATTAACTTAGGTGATTTAAACCCATCCAATCCATTCCCACTTATTGGATCACCATTGGGCCCATGGCCCAATTAAATTTATTTCTTATCTATTTACCTTAGAGTTTACATCATCTTGATCCATTGGGTCCCAAATGGGTATTGGGCCCAATTTGACCATCATTGACCATTTAAATGGATTTAATCCAATCCATGGTCCATTGGGCCATACTTGGTCCATTGCCCATATTTTTGATCCATTTACCATCTACTCCATCAAATTTCCCAATTTCCACCATTAAAATAAATAATATCCACAAATATATTGATTTAAAAATTCCGGGCTATCACAAACTTAGGGGTTATTGATTAATAAACCAAAGGATGGACTAAAACCTAGTAAGTGAGGTTCGGCCATGGTGTATGGCCAAACCCCACAAGTTGGGTTTATGGACTTAGACATTATTGTAAATCAAATGAGACATGGTTTTAATTGATTGATATATTATAAGGTAACGGGACCTCACAAGGTGTGTACGATGGTGAGCTATTACCGGACGAAAGCGCAAGGACACGTTAGTGGTATTTGCTAGGATTCTACCTCTTTGAAACCATGGGTTCATGTACAATGTTTTTATCTTATTTTGATGAATTTACGTTGTAAAATATATGTTTCAAATGTGAGTTTTAATGCTATGTTTACAATATAAAATAGCATGTACATCTCATGCATGGCATGGGGTGAAGGATATGTAACAGGAGGGGCCACACTCAGTCGGGGCGTCCGAAAAATTTATGTGGGATAACTTGATGTGCATTTCCATCAAGAAGAAAAAGGAGGGGCCACACTCCGTCGGGGCGTCCAAAAGACCTATGTGGCGGTACTTATATGTACTTGTGATGGGTGGGACTCATTGCATTTGACATCATGACATGGCCTGGTTTATATGGTTTCTGCCATTATGATATTATTATATATGTTTTGTAGTAACCATGTCTTAGCCCTAAATGGAATACCTACTGGGCACATTGTTCTAACACCCTACTTCTACACTAGTGGATGATACAGGAAGCGAGAGGAACGATGAACGCAAAAAGGGACAAGCATAGGAGCTTGGATGCTTTAGGTTTTATTTTGTTTAAGATACTCATGGACTTGTAATTTCGGTAGTTTAGAATTCGTCATGTAATAACTTAGATAACTTTGCTATGGTCTGAATGGTTTGTTGGATATTATAAGTTAAGTTTAATTATGATTAAAGACTTGAAGTACTTTGCTATCTAAAATGGAATAGATCTAGGTTCTATTATAATTTCGTAGTTATGTTTTTAATCCACATGTTTATATTGTTATGTGTGAACCTTTTTCATGGACTTAGTCCATGTACACATAGAGTTGGCCAGTTAAGGGTCGAACTTTAGGAGTTCGGACTTAGCTCGCGTCGTGACGTCCCGCTCTCTATCATTTTTTTTTAAAAAAAAAATAGACTCTGATTTTCGGAAAGCATAGTGAAAAAGGACGGGGCGTTACAGTTGGTATCAGAGCGAACTAGAAAGATTGAATCTTTCAAACTAACATTAAGACGGTATCATGTCTCTCTGACAGATAAAAATCCCAACTGACCGACTCTTCGGAGTCCGCTGCACTGGGGCCAGATTAATTTACTTCGTTAGACTGAGACGGAACATTCAATCTGAGAACAACAATGATTGATTGAAAATGAAATACAATCAAAATAAATGGATTTATCAAACATAGCAAAATAGGATATATTTCCCCAATATACCCGAATTGAGAAACAAAACAATAGATACTTAGGGAATTCCCCAAAAACAAAATCAAGAGTGCTTATTTGGAAATTTCCCCAAAAGTAGGAAAATACAAACTTTACGATGAAAACTAAGTCATGATATTTTTTTCAATGGCTTAGGGAAAAATAACTCCAAAGAGAAATACCCGACAAAACCAGAAAGGGAAGGAAAAGGAGGTAGAAAAATCTCAACATGAAGATGTAACGCCCTGCCCTTTTTCACTCGTTTCTTCCGGTAAATACAGAGTCTATTTTTTTTTTTTATAACACAGTAGAGTGATAGAGCGCGGGACGTCATGACGCGAGTTAAGTCCGAATTTCTGAAGTCCGACCCTTAACTGGCCAACCCTATGTGTGCATGGATCAAGTCCATGAAAAATGGTTCACACATAGCAATATCAACTTGTGGAATAAAATCATAACATGCAGAATCATAACATCAAAATGTAGAATCATAATAGAACCAAGTTCTAATCCAATCAGATAACAAAGTACGTCAAGTCCTTATCCATAATTAAAATATCATAATTATCCAATAAATCGTCCAACCATCTAAGTTATTACATTCCGTAATCTAGATACTCAAATTCAAGTTCATGAGTAACTTTATTCAAAACATATAAAAAAAGTCTTCCAAGCTCCAATGCCTAGCCCGTCTTGCGTTTGTCATTCCCTTGATTTCCTGCGTCATCAACTAGGGTAGAAGTAGGGCGTTAGAACAATGGGCCCAGTAGGTATTCCAGTTACGGCTAACACATGGTTAGTACAAAACATATATCATAACATAATATACAAAGCCATGTCAAATCCATGCCATACATGTACATAAATGTACCCACCACATAGGTCTTCCGGACGCCCCGGCGGAGTGTGGACCCTCCGGAATCTTCTTGATGGAAATCACATCAAGATACCGCACATAGGTTTTTCGGACGCCCCGACGGAATGTGACCCCTTCGGTTATAAATCCTCCACCCCATGCCATGCATGAGATGCCAATGAAACACATGCTATTTTATAACATAAACATAGCACTTAAAAAATCATATTTAAAACACATGCTCTTTCCTCATATAAACATAGCATATAAAATCAACCTTTGAAATATAATCAATACATGCTATTTATACAATTAAGCATAGCATTTGAAATTCAATAATAAAGCATATTCCTTTGAAACATGTTTTCATCAAACATAAGATAAAACAAGTGTACATAAACCCATGGTTTCAAAGAGGTGGAATCCTACCAAAGACCGCTAACGTGTGCTTGCGTCTTTCGTCCAAGAATCGATCACCGATCGCGCACCGCTTGCTAGATCCCGTTACCTTATAATATAATAATAAATCAAAACCAAGTCCCACTTGATTTACCACATTATAGTCCATTAACCAAACTTGTGGGGTTCGGCTATACCCATGGCCCGAGCCTCACCCTTTTTATTCATTTATGCCATTAATTACCAAAATGCCATTGATCTAAACCTTAGTCACTTTCCTTGCTTAGGTTCTAAGATAATGCACACTTCTTGAATCCAATCACATAGTCCAATAATTAAATCATGGGTTCGGCCATACACCATGGCTGAACCCTATGTCCAATATTTCCATGCATTTACAAAATTACCATTGTTTCCCTCCTTCATTTAAATCTAACATAATTAAACCTTGTATTAATTCATTAACCAAATCATGTAACGCCTCGCCCTTTCCGAGACTCATAGTCTAATTTTTTTTTTTTATAACAATAATATAATAACACTAGAAGAGGGCGGACGACGTCACGACGCTAGCTAAGTTCGGACTTCCAAAGTCCGACCCTTAACTGGCCATCCATGTGAGCAAACCCATGAATAACAAACCACACATGGAACTAATCAAGTCATGCGGAATAAACTAGACCAATTACGGAATTATACTGAATAGATAGCAAGTACAAGTCTCCCATTAAAATGCTTAAACCTAGCATCCAATATCAAACCATAAACAAACCATAGCAAAGTTACTAGATATTACATGTCCATAAAATGTAATTCAAATGACAGTAAAATAGAAGTTCATTCCAACACTCAAGCCCTTAAGCTTGGCTCCCCTCCGAGTCCTCGACCTTCTCTTTCCCTTTTCCTTTTCCTACATTATCCTCTAAGGATAGAATTAGGGCGTTAGATCAACGCACCCAGTAGGTTTTTCTATCAAGGCTACCACATGGTTAGTATATAAAACATGCATATATCATAGTATATGATCAACAAAACATCTGAAATCAATGCTATGTATGTAAGTGCAAATGTAATGAGTTCCACCCATCACACATATACATAGCCATCACTTGACGAGACTCTCATCGTCAAGGTAAACCACAGTACTCTTTCATTTCTTCTTGATGATATTCCTCCTGGCCGGACCTTCATCGCCTAAGGATGCCAATGTGACTCTCATCATCATTATATTTCTCCTAGCCGAACCCTCATCGCCTAAGGAGGCCGATGTGACTCTCATCATTATGTTATTCCTTCTGGTGGGACCCTCATCGCCTAAGGAGGCCGATGTGACTCTCATCATTATGCTATTCCTCCTGGCGGGACCCTCATCGCCTAAGAAGGCCGATGTGACTCTCATCATTAAGTTGTTCCACAATCATCACCCCATGCCATGCATGAGATGCCAATGTATATATATGTAATTTGTAAATATATCTCATCATTCAAAACCCATTTTGAAACATAAAACAGTAACAACATATCTCATTAAAACATGATAAAACCAAAAATAACAGTGGTTACAAGTAGGTAGGAAACCTACAGAAACTTCGCTTAAGTGTCCGTTCCTTTTTAAGCTTCACCCGATCACGACTCGCATGCCATTCAACTTCGTTTCCTTGTTTATACAACAACAAGTTAATACCGAATCTTCTTAATTTCTAATCAAGTTTAGATCTCATAAACCATCTTGTGGGGTTCGGTCATACCCATGGCCGAACCTCACCCATTATGATTTGATCTCTATTTTTATTTAATCCTCTTTAAAACATCTCATATTACAAACATATCTTGGTAGGGTTCAGCCATACAACATGGCCGAACCATACCACTTTGGTTTGACCCTTCTTCTAAGTCCTTTAGTCCTTCTCTATTCATTTTTATCATTTGACTAGTATTTACGGTTTTTCCATTGACCTTAAACCATATTGAAACCAACATCCATAACCAATCCACCTTACATCCATATAAAATGGTCTATGGCCGAACCCAATGGTTCCCTTGGTTCAATGATTCCATCATATGTACTTAACTTAGGCTCTACTCTTTAACCATGATAACTACATGGTTCAGCCATCCAATGGCTGACCCAAAACAGTAACCATATCTCCATTTAAATCACATAAAAGCCCCAAAATATTGCATGGTTTTTATCCCTCAAAAACCATCACAAATCCCCATAAAATTATCATATCATTTCATGGGGTTCGGCCATCCCCATTGGCCGAACCCTATGGCCTATAATTCAAACCTTTTTAACCATTACTTTGTCTCATCAAAACATGTACCAACCTCCATGGTTTTGCATGGTTTGTAGCCTTCAAAACCATCAACCTAACCAAATAAATTTCATGGGGTTCGGCCAACGAAGGTGGCCGAACCTAATGATACATTTTTACCATTTTAAACAACCTTTAACCAAGGTTTAAGTCCTTGATGAATTCGGCCATAACATGGCCAAATTATGGCATTCAAATCCATGACTTAAAACCCTTTCAACTTGCATCTTAGATCTAACTAAAACATCTAAATCTGTCCATCATTTTGCATGGTTTTAACTTACAAAAACCATCAACATAACCATATTTTTTCATGGGGTTCGGCCATCCAAAGTGGCCGAACCCATGTTTTCCATCTTTTTAAACATCAATATTCATATTCTAGACCATTGGTAGATTCGGCCATCCCATGGCCAAATCATGTTCCATTTAACCCATTTTATTACACAAAAATTCCATGGAAATACTTACCAAATTCCTTTGCTTCTCTTCTCTCCTTTTGACCTTGCTTCCTTCCTTCTTGCTTCCTTAGTCGCTAGCCGAATATGTGCTTGATCAAGGGTGAAAACACCAAAGTATAATTCGGCCAAGAGGGTGTGTTCTTGAGAGTGGGAGAGAGATAAGAATGCTAAGGCTTTTACAATGTGAAATTCGGCCAAATGGATGGTGTATTCCTTTTGTTAAACAGCCATTATCCATTCATTTACCCTCATTACTCTTTGATCAAACCAAGGAGTCACTTGGCACAAACCAAGATATCCCTTGGCACCAACCAATGAATCCTTTGAGATGGAAAGACCCCTCCATCTTTCCTCATTAAAGCCGCACCCAACCATGGTGACCCTTGGCTTGGCCAAGGCACCACTTCACTTCCAACGTGTGCCATCACTTGACTTTGAGTCTTTGAGATCAAGACAACCTTTCATATCCCATTCGACTCACTTGAACTCAAGGTCCCTTTTATTTCCAACTCAACTCACCCAACTCACTACAATTAATGCATTTCATTTAATGCATTTGAGTCAACTCATTACTTGATTTAAATCCAACTCATTTCAGTCCCAACTCAACCTGATTTAACTCATATTTAAGCTCACTTGAGGGTCCACACGGTCAAACATAGTCCACATGGTCAACACGACCCATTGGGTCCCCATTTAGCCCATGGATCCAATTTGACGCCATGACCCAATTATGGGTTGTTTTAGCCATTTGCATGTGATTTTCATATGTGCATCAAGCCTACCCATTTATGCTCCATTTAGTTTCCAATCATTTCAGCTTAACCCCATTTAAATTTGGGTTCACCCAATGTTCAAACAAGTCCATTATGACCGATTGGGTCCCAATTGGGTCCTTTGACCCAATTAACCACATTGACCCAATTTGATGTTCATTACCCATTCATGATAAATTGACCCTTATAATATGTTCATATGGTCTTAATTTGAACAATGGGCTCGACCATTTTCTCATTTACAATCACATTTATTAAATTCACCAATCCAGTGGCATTTTCGTAAATATTCATATTATTGAGAAAACGGGGTGTTACAAATCATGTCCATCAAATACACCTCATGGGGTTCGGCCATACACCATGGCCGAACCCATGATCCCTCACTTTGGCATGTAATTACGACTTTGCCGTTGGCCTAATTATTTCCAACCTTTTGTTCATTAATACATCAATCTAAACTCATAAAACAGGTTCATAATTCGGTCCATAAATCGACCATTAACCATGACTTAAAATGCCATATGATCCCTTAGTTTGGTCCATGGGGTTCGGCCATACACCTTGGCCAAACCCTATGGTGTACCATTTCCCAATTATAGAAACTTCCATAATTAACAAGTCCACAATTAAAAGGTCCATATTTAGAAAGTTTCTTAATTAATCAACACCCTTCCATAATTAGAAGGTTTCCATAATTACCCTCCAAAATTAGAAGCTTTCTAATTTAGTCAACTCCTTCCAAAAATAGAAACTTCCCAAATTTAGCAACTTTCTTTCCATACTTGGATGCTTCCTAATTTTAGCAACCTTCTTTCCATAATTGGAAGCTTTCCATAATTAAACTCCACCTTTCCAAAATCGTAAGGTTTCCTTATTTAAACTCTCTTCCATAATTAAATGCTTCCAAATTAATAGGTTTCCAAAATTAAACCCTAATGGGGTTCGGCCATGCACCATGGCCGAACCTCACACATAGAAGCAATCCATTATCATTCATTAAACAAGAACCCATATCCTTCCATTTAATCAATCAATAATCATCTAATAAAATTCCTTAATAAATTATCTCCATAAGGAAACTCATGGGGTTTGGCCATACATCATGGCCGAACCCATGATCCTCCCAACTTCCAATTAAACTCTTTTAGAACAATATAATTCTTCATGGTTTTTATCATTCAAATTTCCCATAGCTCTTACCAACACAACTCCATTTAATCCCTTCAAAGATCATATATCTTTAACATCAATTTCCCAATTACACTTAACCAATACTTTTCCATGGGGTTCAGCCATGCACTATGGCCGAACCCTATGGTTCTTTCTTTCCATTTAATTAAACTATGATCATCCAATTAATCAAACCACCTTATTGATATCCTTTCCATGGGGACTTTCAATCCTTTACAATTAATAAATCAATCCACATGATTCAAAGTCTTAAGAGCCCCAAATCCATAATTGTATTTGATGGGGTTCGGCCATACACCATGGGCGAACCTCATCCCTTCTTTTCTATTAAAAATTATCAAAATGATCCCCCATTCTTCTTCCATGGGGTTCGACCAAACACTATGGCCGAACCCTATGGTTCTTTTATTTCAAAACAACTTATCAATTAAATACTAACCTTTTTCCAATTCCGGGCTCTTCTAATCTTTCTCTTTTCTTCTTAATTTTCTCCAACCAAGAACACCTTCTTATTGTAAGGGCCTGGAATTTTTAAATTAATAAAAAATGTGGATATAAGTTATTTTAGTGATGGAAATTTGGAAAATTGGTGAAGTAAATGGTAAATGGGCCAAAATTTGGACAAAGGCCCAAGTATGGCCCAATAGACTAATGTGTGGATTTAAAGTTATTTAAATGGGTCAAGAATGGTCAAATTGGGTCACATACCCATTTGGGACCCGATGGGTCAAAGTAGTTAAGCTCTAAGGTAAATGGGCTAGATGGAAATGTAATTGGGCCATGGGCCCAATGGTGATCCATTTAGAGGGTATTCAATGAAATTAAATCACCTAAGTTAAGTTAAAAATTAAACCAAGGTGATGTGGCCAAGTGGGACCCACCTCCACCTCATCAAGTGAGGTGGCGTGTGGGCCAAGGTTTGGTGGGGCCGGCCACCATGGTCGATCTGGTCAACCATGGGTGGATTTATAAAGATGGTGGCTTAAGTAAATGGGAATTAAAGTAACTAAAATATCTAAATATAAAATGATTAAAAAAATTATACAAATGAGGTGGTCAAAGTGGGGTCAAAGGGTGAAAACCAAATCACCTCATCCCAAACCCAAAATAAAATACGTTGGGGCTTTGTGGTGGTTTAGATAACCACCACCATAAAGCAAATTAAATATCTTTTAAATATCTTAGGGTTGGTGGGGTCTTTAATGTAAAGAAAAATGGGGATAAGTCTTGAGTTTCTTTTCCATTTTTTTATCCTCTCTTCATTTTCACTCCATTCTCATCCTCCATTGCCGTCCCATGTCCAAGTGAAGGAGAAAAAAAAAAGAGAAGGAGCTCAAGGAGAGAAGGAAAAAAAAAATGGAATTTGGAGGGAGTTCACTCTAAGATTAAGGTCATCATCTTCCTCTCATCATCTTTTCCTCTTTTCATCTCTCAAATTCAAACCTAACATGGCTGATTTTAAGGTTGGGAGTTGCCACCCTTGATCAAAGATTTTGACCTATCAAAGATCAAGAGGAAGGAGAGAGGAGGCTAAGGAAACCGACGGGAGCGGCGGAAGTCGGAGGAGACGACGGATTGTGAGTATTTCTTAAACAAGAAATTTTGGATTTTTAGGGTTTAAGATTTGGAAATTATTTTTGTAGAATTTAATGGTGGTTACATAAATTTATGCCATGGATGTTAAACCCATCAAATGAGAGGGTGGAAGATGGAGGAAACCCTAAATGGGTAAATTAGGGTTAGGGTAAGGAAATAAATAAATGGATTATGTGCATTGGGTAATTTATGAAATTAAGAATGGAATTAGGTTATTGGAAGGAAATCATGGGCCATAGGGTTCGGCCATGTAGCATGGCCGAACCCCATGGTGGGTGATTTGGTATTGGATTTAAATAATTAGGGTTTCAAAAAGATGGAAGACAATGAGGGTTTTATCTAATGAAAATTAGGGTTGTAGATGAATGAATGGGAGTAAGTTGTAAAATGGTTTTATGATGAAAATGCAAAGGGGTTTATGGCATTGAAATGCATGGAGGAAGTGAACCTTGAGCCATGGGTTCGGCCATGGTGTATGGCCGAACCCTATGGTGATCAAATGGTGGAATGAAGGGTTGTGAATAATGGAAAGTAAATGGGAATGTTGGTGGTGTTGATGGACCCGAAAATGGTTTTAGCATTGATATTTGTAATGGACTCTAATGTAGCTAAGGATGATGGTTTTAAGTGTATGAATTAAACCCTTCATGGAGGGATTTGTGATAAACCCAAATGTGTAACAATGGACCCAAGAAAAATGGGGAAAGGACACCATGGGTTCGGCCATGGTGTATGGCCGAACCCATGGCCCAATTGTGATCCATTTTGGTGGGTTAAATTGGATGATGAATGGTGTGTGTGTGTGGTCTCCAAAGGAAATGAATGAGTAATGGACTCATTGAAGTTAAATACATGAGGTAAATCCCATGGGAAGAGTTGATGAATTAGGTATTTTGAACCCATGGCCATTGGTGAACCATTTAAAGGGTTAAGTATGGGGTTATGGATGGGTTTAAATGAATAATGGTGAAATTAATAAAAAGACTAATTTTAATGATGTTATGACATGGTTCAATGGGTCATTAATGGACCTAAGTTAGGGATCTAAGTCTATGATCAATTATGGACTTAATCATGCATGCATAAATGGGTGATTAACCATGGAAAATGAGGTAGTGGCAAAACCGTAATTAAATGCCAAGTTCAAGAATTCCATGGAGATTGATCATGGAATGAGGGGATCTAATGTGATAACCTTATAAGTGGTTAATAAAGCCTAGGGTGGCTGATTTTAGACATATGTACTTAAAAATATATAATGGATTAGGTGGGACCCACAAAACCTAAATGGTGACCGGTTTTTCATAAGGGCTTATAAATGGTTGAAACATGGACTAATGATTAGTGTGTAACAAGGTATTGGACATCACAGGCGGTGCGCGATCGGCGACCGGGTTTGTCGAGCGGAAAAATGTAAAAGGACGCAAGTCGGTATTAGGTAGGATTCCTACATTTTTGTAAGCCATGGATTGGGCGATGTTTTCTTTAATTTATTTTGGAAAGCATGTGGTTGCCTTTAAGATGAGTTTTGGATTAGTATCTTGTGATGTTTTCCTTTAAATTATTTTGGAAATCATGTGAATGTCTTAAGATGGATTTTGGATTAAATATTATGGGATGTTTTTCCCTTTGATTTATTTGATAATCAAGTAATTGTTTTAAGATGGGTTTTTGTGTTACTATTGAACTACATATATTTACATGGCACATGGCATCTACATCTCATGCTGGCATGGGAGGGATATGACAGGGAAATGATGAAATGAAACCGGAGTCCATGCTCCGTCGGGGCGACCGATAAACAGCATGGGGACATTTCACATATGTATTATGATACCTTGATGATGCTTTTCCATCAAGGGGGATGTTGTATTTATTATTGTACCTTGATGATGGTTCTTCCATCAAGGGGGGGATGCCTAGTGTGGATCGCATCTTGATGAGGCTTTTGCATCAAGAGGGTCATGGTACGATGATGGTATGGATTCTATTTGGAATACTATGGATGGTTGGAAAAAGGGACATTCTAGAGTTGAGGATGAGATTGATGGGTGGGATTCATGACATAAAACACCATTGCATTACATTGTACCAAATGGCATAATTTTGAGATAATATCTTCTATATGCTTTGTTATTACTAATCCATGTGCTAGCCCTACTCGGAGTCCTACTGGGCGCGTGGTCTAACGCCCTACTTCTACCCTAGCCGACGATGCAGGAGATGGCGGCACGGAAGGACAGGACGGGAGTCAAGCTCAGGAGCTTGGGAAGGCGGATTCATTATGTTGTTTAAGTTATGTTGGAAAAATGTAATTTGAGTAGCTTAGCTTGTCGGAATGTAATAAATTAGATTACTGGCTATGTTTTGGGATTTTATTATGGACATTATGGTTTAGAGGTATTATAGAAATTTAAATGAATGTTATCTTCCTTGCTATCTCAAATCTGTAGGATAGTCTTTGTTGTTAATTCCGCACTGAGAAGTAATATTCCTTGAGCTTACATCTACGCGTGAACCGTACTCGTGGACTTGGCTCCACGCACGCGTAGGGTTGGCCAGTTAAGGGCCGGGCTTTAGAAGCTCGGACTTAACTCGCGTCGTGACGTCCGCGCCCTTTGTCACTTTTATGGAAAAAAAAAAAAAATAGACTCTGATTTTCGGTGAAAAAGGGGCGGGCGTTACAGTTGGTATCAGAGCGAATTCGGAAGAATGAATCTCTCGAAGTAAGATTTAAGACGGTTGCACGTCTCACTGACGGCTAAGAATCCCAACCGACCGACTCTTCGGAGTCCGCTGCACGGGGGCCGGGTTAATTTACTTCGATTGACTCAAACGGAAGTGTTTAATCTGAGAACAACAATTGACGGAAAGGAATGATAGCAAGGGAAGAAAGATTCATTCTAGGAGAGATTTATTGAAACATAGCAAGATAGGGTTTACTTCCCCAGAAATGAGAAAACATCTAGGTTTTCCCCCAAATTGATGAAACAGTACTAGATTTATCAGACATAGTAAAGTAGGATGTACTTCCCCGGTATCCCCAATTTGAACAACAGACAATAGCAATTTAGAGATTCCCCACCAGAAACAAAGGAAAAACAAGTGTGCTTATTTGGCAACTTTCCCCAAACCAAATACATTGTGATATACATACGAAATTCCCCAAAACTGAGATTGGTTTTATTGGAAATTGCAGTTGATGATTTTTGGGTTCTATTGTACTCTATGAATACAGGTATGTCAAATGAAGGGGACTGTACGGAATTATGGGATAAGGGAACCCATAACTGTCTCATAGATTTGGTGTCTGCTTCCAGCATAGAAGTTAGCATGGACATGCAGGAGGGACCTCCTGAGGAAGATGAAGAGGATTTAACATCTCTTTCTGAAGAGAATGTGGAAGACTTTCTGATGATAAGATAGTCGGTAGGGGAATTGGAACCCAGTTATATGTGCGAGTTGTGTAACCAGGTTGGGCACAATTGCACATCTTGTCCCTACCCTCTTGAAGTGGTATACCCGATTTGTGGACTACATGGACACGGGAAAGAGAGGACTAACCGTCCTTATATTGGAAAATAATTAATGATTTTGGGGTTTTAAATGAAGGAAATAAGTGTGATATTAAATTGCACAAGCATGCTTGTATTGTGAGTGCATGTGAAGATACATGTGTTAAATTCTTGTTGTTGAGTGTATGAGGTGATGAAATATGGAAAGATTAATAGTTATGATCATACTAATTAAGTGAGGAAAGAGTATGTAAAAAAAAAAAAAAAATGTACAATGATGAACTGCATGCATCAAATGAGGATAAGAGGCATGAACTTTTGATGTGGGGTATATGTTGCATATGCTTATGAGTAAGGTAAATGTGAGTAAAAAGGGTGGGGAGTATTTGTTAATGTGATGAATGGGTATACTTGGGGGATGGTACAATGGCTTTTAGAAATGGTCTTTTATATTGGTGATAACCCAGGGTTTGATAATTTGTCATGACCAAGTGAAGAGATTATGTTATGACATATAATGGGTGATGATGTAAACGCTTTGTAAAGGGGTATAAGAGGTTCTCATGTGAACAAAGTGCCATTTGAGAGATGTTGGATAAACAATGTACTTGAAAGAGCCCGAAATGCATGGGTTAACTTACCACATGAAACTCGTGAGAAGATGATATTATGAGGAGAATGTGAAAGGTCCTAGCTTGCAAAAACTAATATATTGTATGAAAAAGAAAATCTTGTATGTATAATGCAATTGCATTCTCCCAATGTGTTGTGTAGATTATGAACGAGTGATGATAGGCCTTGAAATGGGTTTATGGCCTTAAAAAGCATGAATGAATGATGGACCATGAACTTATGAAAATATTTTATTTAGTGATTGCATGAGGATTCCCTATGATGTTACTAAATTGTGAATTATCAATCATTGCAATGAGTTTATATGATGTTACTTTGATAATTGGTGGTATGCAATGAATAGTCATTGAGGAACAAGGATGTGTTACAGACTATGTGTATGATGATGAGTTGATAAAATACAGTGAATTGTGAATATGTAGTATGCAGGAAGAGGTCGTGATATGTTAATGCATTTGGTTGGAAACCCAGGTGGGCCTGATGGATAATTCCAAAGTTTAGGAATTTATGGATGGTCATGGATGGTCTTCGAATGTATTGGGATGACTTGCTTTGGATGAGTAGGATTGTTATTTCAAAATCTCTAGGTGTATGTTGTAAATGGGGTAGGGTAACCTAATCATAATTAGGTTGAATCACTAGATCTTATTAATGTGTTATTTCTTATGTTACCTCAAGTTATTGTTTGATGAGAATGGAGATGAAAGATCTTGTTACACATGAGTTATGTTATTCGATGATTGTGTGTAATTTCAATTCTACGTGGCTTGCTATGAAGGAATATGAACCGTATGATGTGGTAACCATTAATAACGTAGGCATGTAGGATGGAATTTGGTGGTTGGTGAAATTTGTAATACTTGTGAATGTTTTAGTGGTGAATGGGTACTTTATGACATAACCTAAGTAAGCTTAGATGTATCACTATTGTTAGGAAGCTATGAATATGTGGAATAATCCAGAAGGGTAGGAAATTAGTATCTATATGACTTGGATTGATGTCGGGTATTGGTATTGTAGTAGTTATGAACAAAAAGGGTTAGTCACATAGTGACTTATATACAAATAAAGGTATGATTGCTTTTGAGAGATAGACCTAAGGGAAAGGTTAACAGTCTAGTGAAACTTGAATGGGAAGCTATAGGCGACTGCCGAGTGAGACTGATCACCTGACTCTGTAGTTGGCCGATGGAATTCCAGGAGGGTGAAGCTAGAAACCTAGTTAAAATGGAATCAACAATGGACTTGAGCATAGGCTCGTACTGGCAGACTAACTCACACAGAGAGTAGACCAAAGAACATATTGAAGGAGTACGTATGGGAAATGTCTTGGTAACAAATAAAGTGAAATAGAATACATTAAGCTACATAAAATCGCAAATGGGTTCATAAGGAAAATAGATAATATGAGACAGAGTAATTTCTGTAAGAATGGAACTCATAGGTCGATATGAGTGATATTGAGGTAATTAAGAGATATTTAACACAATTGAACGGGAACAACGAATAGACCCAGAAATGGAGGAGATCTGGACCAAGATATCTGCATGTGAGGTAGTATTGGAATTTGAGTTACGACCGGGATAGGGTCTTGTGTTCCGAGGTAGGACGTAGGTACCTAAGAGCTACAGAAGGGAGTTGTTGGTTGAGGCACACCAAACCAAGCTCTCTACCCATTCGGACAGCGCCGAAGATGTACCTGATCTTAAGAGGCACTATTGGTGGCATGGACTCAAGAGAGATGTGGCAGAGGTTATGCTCGCTGCCTAACTTGTCAGCAGGTCAAGGTGGGGGCATCAGGAGCCACTGGGGTTACTCAAACCCTTACCAGTGTCGGAGTGGAGATGGGAACATGTAGCCATGGACTTTGTAACAGGGCTGCTAAGGTCATCAAGGGGCAACGATGCAATATGGGTCGACGGTACATCCGAAATATTATCAGACTACATGGTATACCCCGGAATATTGTGTCCGACAGAGATGGCCGATTCACTAACAGAGTATGGCAGAGCGTGCAATCGGCTAGGGGACCGACGTGTTGACCAGCACAACATTCCACCCATAGACTGATGGACAGTCGGAAAGGACAATACAGATATTGGAGGATATGCTGAGAGAATGTGTACTGGATTTCAAGGGTGAATGGGAGGATCATTTGCCATTGGTGGAGTTCTCTTACAATAATAGTTAACAGGCAAGCCTCCAGATGGCTCCGTTCGAGGCCTTATACGGCAGGCCATGTAGATCACCAGTGTGTTGGACAGAAGTTGGTGAGCCTGCGCTGATTGGACCGGAGTTGGTTGCAGAAATTACAGCGCAGATTAAATTGATACGGCAACATCTGCTCACTGCACAAAGCCGACAGAAGAGTTACGCCGACAAGAGGAGAAAGTTCCTCGAATTTGAGGTGGGGGTAGCTTATCAGTTGGAGCTCCCTCCGCAGTTATCCTCTTTACATGATGTGTTTCATGTGTCCATGTTGAGGAAATACAACCCTGATCCTTCATAGGTGTTGAACGTACAAGACGTCGATGTACAAAGCGACGTGATGTATGTGGAGAAACCGATCAGAGTGATTGGGAACGAACAAAAGGTGCTGCGGAACCGTGCCATTCAGTTCGTCAAGGTGGTATGGGAACGACATGGAAGTGAAGAAACCACCTAGGAACTCGAATCAGAGATGAGAGCCGCTCATCCGGAACTATTTGTGTGAGATGTTTTAAACCTCTACTTCGCTCGAATTTTCGGGACGAAAATTTTAAAAGAGGATTGTATTGTAAGGGCCTGGAATTTTTAAATTAATAAAAAATGTGGATATAAGTTATTTTAGTGATGGAAATTTGGAAAATTGGTGAAGTAAATGGTAAATGGGCCAAAATTTGGACAAAGGCCCAAGTATGGCCCAATAGACTAATGTGTGGATTTAAAGTTATTTAAATGGGTCAAGAATGGTCAAATTGGGTCACATACCCATTTGGGACCCGATGGGTCAAAGTAGTTAAGCTCTAAGGTAAATGGGCTAGATGGAAATGTAATTGGGCCATGGGCCCAATGGTGATCCATTTAGAGGGTATTCAATGAAATTAAATCACCTAAGTTAAGTTAAAAATTAAACCAAGGTGATGTGGCCAAGTGGGACCCACCTCCACCTCATCAAGTGAGGTGGCATGTGGGCCAATAATTGGTGGGGCCGGCCACCATGGATTGATTTGGTCAACCATGGGTGGATTTATAAAGATGGTGGCTTAAGTAAATGGGAATTAAAGTAACTAAAATATCTAAATATAAAATGATTAAAAAAATTATACAAATGAGGTGGTCAAAGTGGGGTCAAAGGGTGAAAACCAAATCACCTCATCCCAAACCCAAAATAAAATACGTTGGGGCTTTGTGGTGGTTTAGATAACCACCACCATAAAGCAAATTAAATATCTTTTAAATATCTTAGGGTTGGTGGGGTCTTTAATGTAAAGAAAAATGGGGATAAGTCTTGAGTTTCTTTTCCATTTTTTTATCCTCTCTTCATTTTCACTCCATTCTCATCCTCCATTGCCGTCCCATGTCCAAGTGAAGGAGAAAAAAAAAAAGAGAAGGAGCTCAAGGAGAGAAGGAAAAAAAAAATGGAATTTGGAGGGAGTTCACTCTAAGATTAAGGTCATCATCTTCCTCTCATCATCTTTTCCTCTTTTCATCTCTCAAATTCAAACCTAACATGGCTGATTTTAAGGTTGGGAGTTGCCACCCTTGATCAAAGATTTTGACCTATCAAAGATCAAGAGGAAGGAGAGAGGAGGCTAAGGAAACCGACGGGAGCGGCGGAAGTCGGAGGAGACGACGGATTGTGAGTATTTCTTAAACAAGAAATTTTGGATTTTTAGGGTTTAAGATTTGGAAATTATTTTTGTAGAATTTAATGGTGGTTACATAAATTTATGCCATGGATGTTAAACCCATCAAATGAGAGGGTGGAAGATGGAGGAAACCCTAAATGGGTAAATTAGGGTTAGGGTAAGGAAATAAATAAATGGATTATGTGCATTGGGTAATTTATGAAATTAAGAATGGAATTAGGTTATTGGAAGGAAATCATGGGCCATAGGGTTCGGCCATGTAGCATGGCCGAACCCCATGGTGGGTGATTTGGTATTGGATTTAAATAATTAGGGTTTCAAAAAGATGGAAGACAATGAGGGTTTTATCTAATGAAAATTAGGGTTGTAGATGAATGAATGGGAGTAAGTTGTAAAATGGTTTTATGATGAAAATGCAAAGGGGTTTATGGCATTGAAATGCATGGAGGAAGTGAACCTTGAGCCATGGGTTCGGCCATGGTGTATGGCCGAACCCTATGGTGATCAAATGGTGGAATGAAGGGTTGTGAATAATGGAAAGTAAATGGGAATGTTGGTGGTGTTGATGGACCCGAAAATGGTTTTAGCATTGATATTTGTAATGGACTCTAATGTAGCTAAGGATGATGGTTTTAAGTTTATGAATTAAACCCTTCATGGAGGGATTTGTGATAAACCCAAATGTGTAACAATGGACCCAAGAAAAATGGGGAAAGGACACCATGGGTTCGGCCATGGTGTATGGCCGAACCCATGGCCCAATTGTGATCCATTTTGGTGGGTTAAATTGGATGATGAATGGTGTGTGTGTGTGGTCTCCAAAGGAAATGAATGAGTAATGGACTCATTGAAGTTAAATACATGAGGTAAATCCCATGGGAAGAGTTGATGAATTAGGTATTTTGAACCCATGGCCATTGGTGAACCATTTAAAGGGTTAAGTATGGGGTTATGGATGGGTTTAAATGAATAATGGTGAAATTAATAAAAAGACTAATTTTAATGATGTTATGACATGGTTCAATGGGTCATTAATGGACCTAAGTTAGGGATCTAAGTCTATGATCAATTATGGACTTAATCATGCATGCATAAATGGGTGATTAACCATGGAAAATGAGGTAGTGGCAAAACCGTAATTAAATGCCAAGTTCAAGAATTCCATGGAGATTGATCATGGAATGAGGGGATCTAATGTGATAACCTTATAAGTGGTTACTAAAGCCTAGGGTGGCTGATTTTAGACATATGTACTTAAAAATATATAATGGATTAGGTGGGACCCACAAAACCTAAATGGTGACCGGTTTTTCATAAGGGCTTATAAATGGTTGAAACATGGACTAATGATTAGTGTGTAACAAGGTACTGGACATCGCAGGCGGTGCGCGATCGGCGACCGGGTTTGTCGAGCGGAAAAATGTAAAAGGACGCAAGTCGGTATTAGGTAGGATTCCTACATTTTTGTAAGCCATGGATTGGGTGATGTTTTCTTTAATTTATTTTGGAAAGCATGTGGTTGCCTTTAAGATGAGTTTTGGATTATGTATCTTGTGATGTTTTCCTTTAAATTATTTTGGAAATCATGTGAATGTCTTAAGATGCATTTTGGGTTAAATATTATGGGATGTTTTTCCCTTTGATTTATTTGATAATCAAGTAATTGTTTTAAGATGGGTTTTTGTGTTACTATTGAACTACATATATTTACATGGCACATGGCATCTACATCTCATGCTGGCATGGGAGGGATATGACAGGGAAATGATGAAATGAAACCGGAGTCCATGCTCCGTCGGGGCGATCGATAAACAGCATGGGGACATTTCACATATGTATTATGATACCTTGATGATGCTTCTCCATCAAGGGGGATGTTGTATTTATTATTGTACCTTGATGATGGTTCTTCCATCAAGGGGGGGATGCCTAGTGTGGATCGCATCTTGATGAGGCTTTTGCATCAAGAGGGTCATGGTACGATGATGGTATGGATTCTATTTGGAATACTATGGATGGTTGGAAAAAGGGACATTCTAGAGTTGAGGATGAGATTGATGGGTGGGATTCATGACATAAAACACCATTGCATTACATTGTACCAAGTGGCATAATTTTGAGATAATATCTTCTATATGCTTTGTTATTACTAATCCATGTGCTAGCCCTACTCGGAGTCCTACTGGGCGCGTGGTCTAACGCCCTACTTCTACCCTAGCCGACGATGCAGGAGATGGCGGCACGGAAGGACAGGACGGGAGTCAAGCTCAGGAGCTTGGGAAGGCGGATTCATTATGTTGTTTAAGTTATGTTGGAAAAATGTAATTTGAGTAGCTTAGCTTGTCGGAATGTAATAAATTAGATTACTGGCTATGTTTTGGGATTTTATTATGGACATTATGGTTTAGAGGTATTATAGAAATTTAAATGAATGTTATCTTCCTTGCTATCTCAAATCTGTAGGATAGTCTTTGTTGTTAATTCCGCACTGAGAAGTAATATTCCTTGAGCTTACATCTACGCGTGAACCGTACTCGTGGACTTGGCTCCACGCACGCGTAGGGTTGGCCAGTTAAGGGCCGGGCTTTAGAAGCTCGGACTTAACTCGCGTCGTGACGTCCGCGCCCTTTGTCACTTTTATGGAAAAAAAAAAAAAAATAGACTCTGATTTTCGGTGAAAAAGGGGCGGGCGTTACAGGATGAAACCCCCAAGAAAGCATTAAGGAAATGGGAGTTATACATGGGCTGCACCAAAGCCATCACCTTGGTCGACCATCTCATTTGGAACAAAACAATTGGACATTCATCTCATACTCTCCCTCTCCCTCTTGGCTGTTCTTCTCTCCCTCAAAATCATCTTTTGGCCGATCACTCCTCAAGACCAAAGGACTTAGAAAACTGTTGATCTCAAACTATTAAGCAAGGCTGAATTCTATCTCTCTCAAACCTATACCCCTCTGGGCCAAACCACTTTTGGAGGTTTTATATTGATCAAGCTCACACTCGGCCAAGAAGGAAGAGGCTAACAAAAGAATCGGAAGAACAAGTAGGAGGGAAAGAACCGGAGGAGTCGTGGAATTAGTAAGTACTCAATAAACTCTTATTAAATAAGATGGTCAAGGAAACATGGTTTGGCCTTTGCATGGCCAAACCCTAAGTTCTAAGTATAAGAACCCTCAAAGATAAAAGGGGTGGATGAGGTTCGGCCATGATGTATGGCCGAACCCCATCAAAGAAGGTGATCATGCTAATTTAAGCTATGAGAGAAGGTGATGAACCATAGGGTTCGGCCATGTTGTATGGTCGAACCCCATGGAAGGCTATTGATAATTTTAAAAGGTTTCATATGGATTTATGTTGGTGACTTTAAAGAGTTCTAAAGGAGGGAAACAATGGAATGATATTAATCATTTTAAAAGGGGTCTCAAAGGTGGTAAATGGTAAAGAACCATGTACCATGAGTTCGGCCATAGTATGAGACCGAACCCCATGAAGAAATGTAAAGGATGAATTATGGATTCTTGGGTTGAAAAGGATGACCTAAGGTTATGATTAAATGGATGGAGGTATGAGAACCAATCATAGATGCATAATAGGTTTTAATGGAAATAAGGAACCATAGGGTCCGGCCATACAGAGACAATGATGGATAGTGTGGTCATGTTTAATTAATTTTGAAGTTGGTTAATAATTTAGAAAGGCGTTGGGTTGTTGGATCAAAAAGAATGGAAAAGAGGAGCACCAAAACCCAAGGGTGAGGTTCGGCCATGGTGTATGGCCGAACCCCACCAAGTACTATTTATGGATTTAGATATCATAGGGTTCAACCATGGTGTATGGTCGAACCCCATGAACCATTTTGTGGATAACTTTTGGGACTTGGTCATAAGTAAATAAACCAAGTAGTTAGCCATGGATGAATAATGGCATAAAATGTAATTATGAGAAAAAGATGAAAGATCACCATGGCCGAACCCCATGAGGAAGGTCTTTTATGGATTAGGTGGTTACCAATGGTGCATGATTAAATGTTAAGTGATTAACTATGAAATGAGGAAGTAATCAAAGGACGGATTAAATCAAATAGGTGAGGTTCGGCCATAGTGTATGGCCGCACCCCACAATTTGGGTTTTGGACTTAGACACTATAACAAATCAAATGGGTTGTTGGTTTGACCCATGGATATGTTATAAGGTAACGGGACTACACAAAGGGGGCACAATTGTGATCGATTGCCAGATTAAAGCTCAAGGACACCTTAGTTGTCTTGGGTAGGATTCTACCTTCTTTGAAACCGTGGTTATGTATGTTGGTTTTATCTTATTTTAATGAGTTATGTTTAAAAATAATATGTTGCAAATATGAGGATTTAATGCTATATTTATCATATAAAATAGCATGGAATTCATTAGCATCTCATGCATGGCATGGGGTGAAGGTTATGTGATCGGAGGGGCTACACTCCGTCAGGGTGTCCGAAAAACCTATGTGGGAGTACCTTGATGATGAGAATCCCATCAAGAGATAACCGGAGGGGCCACATTCCGTCGGGGCGTCCGAAAGACCTATGTGAGGGTACCTTGATGATGAGAATCCCATCAAGAGGATATATTTGATTGTGATGGGTGGGACTCATTGCATACATGGCATGGCATGATTTTACAAGGTTTTGATGTTATATTATTTATATGCATGCCTTATACTAACCATGTGTTAGCCATACTTAGAATTCCTACTGGGCGTGTTGTTCTAACGCCCTACTTCTACCCTAGTGAATGAAATGGGAAATGAAGGAATTGATGATCGTGAACGGAGTCAAGCATAAGAACTTTGGAATGTTTATTGTTATTTTATTAAGTTACTCAAGGACATGTAATTTGAGTAGTTAGACTTCGGCATGTAATAATTAGATATTTACCATGGTTTGTGAATGGTTTGGTATGGATATTTAATTTAGTTAATTTGGTTAAGTGACTAAGTACTTTGCTATCTAAAATGGAGTAGCCTTAGGTTCGATTATAATCCGCAATCAGTTTATGTTATATTCTACAATTATAAACTTAATACGTGTGAACCATCTCAGTGAACTTAGTCCACGCACATGTATGGTTGGCCAGTTAAAGGTCGGGCTTTAGAAGCTCAGACTTAACTCACGTCATGACGTCCCGCTGTCTATCACTTTAAAAAAAATATATATATACTATGATTTTCAGAAAGTTAGTGAAAAAGGGTGGGGCGTTACACCTACGCTTGGCTCCCTTCCGGTCCCACGTCCTTTTCCTTATCATTTCCTGTTCCATCATCTATAGGGTAGAAGTAGGGCATTAGACAACATGCCCAGTAGGTAATCCAATTAGGGTTATGGTGCACATAAGAGTAATATTAGAATAACGTAAATCAAGGGTATGTACATCATTAATGTCATATTTGTAAAACATCTTGTAAGTAATAAAACAATGGATGATGTCCATATCATAATCATGCTAACATAAGTGTCATGTCATGGGTGTCAATGCCAAATCCCAATCGCATCATAATCAATCAATGGTTTCCTTGGCCAATTATGTCCACAGTGTTTGAGCGGCAACCACCAGGGCACTGTATACCCATCCACAAATTAATCGGGATTATCGATGGAGTATGATCTCCTCCCTCTGCGCAGTATTTCGGGACTGACTACCCAGGAGCTCTTTGTCCCAATTACGCCGGACTTTTCTATCAACCGGATGCGGCCAAATCTCAACAGTTCATATAGCTTCATATAAACTAATATCAAGCCCAAGTTATGTCTGGACCGCTCAGAACTTGGCTTGTTGGTCATATGTCTTCCCTCTCATGCCATGCATGAGGTAATGTATGCAAGAATACCATTTCATTTAAAATACATAATATCATTGAAAATTAACTCATAATCATATACAATTTATTTAGCCAATGCATTCATCGTATTTTCAATATAACAAGTGTCATATTATACTTCATAGGAATCCTACCAATGTCCTATATATTATCCCTTTTTGTATTGCAAAGATAACGCAAACGGTCGCGTGAGATGAATCGCGATCTCTTTGCGAACCTCTTTACATCGTCAAATTCAAACATACATATTAGTTGGTTCCATTTTAATTTCATCATCCCTATTTCCATCTAAGTTCCATGTTCATTTCTCACACATTTACGCATAATAGTCCATAATCCGTTTAAGACCCTCAATGGGGTTTGGCCATACAACATGGTCGAACCCTATTGTTCTTCCTTTTTATCTCGTTTCCATCCTACAAAATAGGCAGAGGCTCTGGAGGATAATCCAGAATAAAACCTTCTAATTCAGTCGACAGAAACACAACCAGATCCCATATGTACTTGGCCAGTACACTTTCAGTCGACTGAATCATAAGATTCAATCGGCTGAAATACAACCAGATACCATACATGCTTGGTCAGTACACTTTCAGTCGACTGAATCTTATGATTCAGTCGGCTGAAATACAGTCAGATCCAATACATGCTTGGCCAGTATACTTTCAGTCGACTGAATCATAAGATTCAGTCGGCTGAAATACAGCCAGATCCAATACATGCTTGGCCAGTATACTTTCAGTCGACTGAATCACAGATTCAGTTGGTTGACTTTGGGTCAGATCCTTTGTGTCCTCGGCCAGTACACTTTCAGTCGACTAAATCACAGATTCAGTCGGCTGACTTTGGGTTAGATCTTTTGTGTGCTCGGACAGTACACTTTCAGTCTACTGAATCACAGATTCAGTCGGCTGACTTTGGGTCAGATCCTTTCTGTCCTCGGCCAGTACAGATTCAGTCGGCTGACTTTGGTTCAGATCCTTTGTGTCCTCGGCCAGTACACTTTCAGTCGATTGAATCACAGATTCAGTCAGCTTACTTTGGGTCAGATCCTTTGTATGCTTGTATTTCGAAGTCCATGGCCTTATCACAATTTTGGCCTTTCATTCCAACCAATCATGGAACCCATGGGTTCAACCACACCATGGCTGAACCTATGATTCCCTTTGATTAATCCCTATTTTATTAAGTTTAGACATACCTTCCTTCAATCTCCTTCTTTTCTTTTGGTCTTTCTCTTCTTCCTTAATTCTTCTTCTCCTTTTTTTGTTCTTCAAATAATTTACGTGTATGGAGGTAAAGGAGAGAGAGAGAGAGGAGAGGAGAGGAGAGAAAACTCTTGTCCAAGAGAGGAGGGGTTGGCCAAGGGGTTTGAAGTGCCCTTTGGTTTGTGTTTTTGTATTAAAGCTTAACCTCTTCCCTCCCTCTCATAATAGGTTGGTCTAACCAAGGAGGCCCTTGGTTTAACCAAAGAGGCCCTTGGCTTCCCAAGGGTGGCTTCATGGCTTTTGAGGTGAAGACCCTTGGGTTCCCAAGTGCCTAAGTACAATGTACTTAGACAAGATAACCCATCCTTTAACCTCCACCCTTGATCTTCCCTTGGATGAAATCCTAGCCTCCCATCTCATCTCTTCATCTTCTCAACTTAAGCAAAACCCTTAATTCAAGACTTAAACTCAAAGTGGTTGACCAAGTCAACCCATGTCATGGTCGACTATGGGTTTGTCACCACATGGCACTTGGGTCCCACTTTGGCCATGTCACTTGATGACTTTGATGAGGTGGACTTTAATGCATTAATTGCACTAATTTATCCAACTCAACTAACTTAGCTAAATTTACCCAATTATTTTGAAATCAAGGTCACCCATGACCCATTGGGTCTTAATTGGGTAATTGACCCATTTCCTTGCCCATCTAATGTCCATTTCAACTTTTTAATTTCAAATTCAATTAAATTGCAATCCAGATGAGCCAATCCAATAAATTTATAAATTAAGGAAAATCCGAGGTGTTACATGCAGTGATGATGCCCACAAACATCCAATTTTGTCTAGTCTTAGTTTCAGATTTAGCAAAAACAAGTTCATAAAAAACTAGATATCTTACGATTCCAAAATTTATTTTATAAGACTTATATTTGGAGTGCTGTGTGTGCTTAGCCAATATTAAAAATAGTTTTCTTTTCCAGATAAACACAAGTTTTGTAATCAACATCGAAAAATGCGCTTTGACTTCAAACCTCACTAGACATCTCTTAGAAAGACTAACGCTCAGAGGTTTGGGTTATTTTCTCTCTATGGTATGTGTGAGCGGAGTTTATGTATTCAAATTCAAAATTTCTCAAATATGTATTAGAAAGACGGCATATGACAAAGAAAATAACTGTTGGATTTAATGAATGGACGTCACTTTCCTGAGAACATTGAGTTATACATTATCATTTTTCTTCCTTCATTCTTGACATGAAATACCGTATTTCAACTTAAGATCAATAGGACTTCCTATAGGACGAAACGTGGCTTAGGATTGGGTCAAATCAAAGAAGGATAAAAGATTCTAAAAATAAATATTTTAAACAAAAATTGAGGTTTTCAAAATGTAAGACGGGGCGTTAGGTTTTCATAGTATATATTTTCTTTTCAACACTTTACAAAATATTCATTTTTTATTTTTTTTTACATCCTTCTATTGATGTCAGGATGTTCCCTTTCTTTTTCTTTTTCCTATAGGTCACAAATATTTCTATGAGGCTCAGACTCCATAACCGGAGTTGGGTATGGAAGATATGGCTAAATAATAAACAAGCTGATTAAGCTCAACTAGGAACTAACATGATAAATTGACCAAAGATAGATAGGCATGAAGGCTCATACGATCCAAAAATGGTTTAAATTATATCCTGAGTTTCATACAGTGATTTCGTTGTTTTAAATAAATTCCAAAAAAATTCAAATGTTCTAACTCAAATTTGATGGCGTTCTCAGTAATATGACCAAAATTGAAGAATGATGAGATCCACAACGACTTGAAGCGCTTAAGAAAGAAAAATGGATTAATATGGTTGTGTGAATTTTGTTCCGAATATAAATTCTATAAAAAATTTATTGAAAAAGTATGATATAAAAATTTTTATTTACCTATTAGTGCTAAAAATACTTAGACTCAACAAAACTTTTTTTTTTTTGTTATTCTCTCAAGGATTAGTCTCTGTCTTCACTTACTCTTCCCTTGATTGAAAAAGAATTATTATTATTATTATATTTTTTTTTTAGACTAAAAAACATTGACACAAAACTTTTTTTGGTAAAGGGCAGTCTCAGCTTGTGTTTGTAAACTTACTCTTCCCTTGACTTTTTCAATGGGGGTTTCGATCCTTTCGAACTTACTCTCTCCATCAATTTGTTTTATTGGACTCTACTAATGTAACCCCTAGATACCCCCAAACTTAAATTTGACATTGTCCTCAATGTTCAATGGTTATATGCAAAATGTCAGGTTATTGTTAACTTTTTAGTTTCGACGTATCTAAGTGAAACAACCTAAAAACTGAAAATAACTTACTCAACCTAAACTGACTCTTTTTTCTTTTCTTTTCTTTTCTTTTTTTATTTTACAAAAACCCTGTGATTAATCCATACTATATTATTTTTGCACACTTTCTACAACCTAGTCCTCTGTCACTAAGTTCCATACACTTCAGCAGATGGTGGTGGTCAATATGCTTAACTGAGTATAATGTGTCACAGGCAATAATTCGCTTTTCATCAAGAATTTTTCCTTTTGTCATGAAGTAAAGTCAAGATTATTTGGGACCATTACCTATGATAGTATCACTCTCAATTATATTGTTCAAATCTTCTTCTACCTCGACTAGACTCTCCTCACTTTGGGAAGAACTCTCGGATGTTGATGGAATCGACATGACTTCACAAACCCTAGTGTTTTTCGAAATAAATTGATGACTAATTTGGGTTCCACCAGTTGGTGACCTAACTCTAACTAATCTCTTAGTTGAATCCAGCGTCCAAGTGCTCATATTCACTCAAACAAGGACCACACACGACAAAGCAATTTCAAACAAAATTGTAGTACCCCGGTTTGGCCGAGTCCCTGTTTGTCAATTTCGTGACTCGGGTAGAAGTACTTGCCAAAAAACTTGAAGACTCGAGATGGTCAAGGAAGAAGATCATGCTCCACCAAGCTCAAAGCTCATTGTCATGACAATTACAAAAATATGTATATGGCCATAAATGAACTTAGGTGGAACCCACACCTAAGAGAGGACTAATCTTAGGCTTAGTTGCATATATTGGTAATAAACATAACATGCCTAGAGAGGATGTTGAACAGTGAATTGGAAGTGAACTTGGAAACATGAATTATGTTCACTGTCAGCACGACCAGTCTATCTCACCGACCTCTCGGTATAGTCAGGAACGACCCATCGTGGTCAAAGACTGATCGGCCAGTTTGACATAATTTCTGGAACTTCGAACTGTCATTCTAGATATGCCTCGACCGGAAGTCTCGTATGCAGCAACCCCTCGGTGATGAACTTGAACGACCCCTCGTGGTCGTCGACTCGTCGGTATAAAACTTATGAGTTCTGGACTGTGAACTCATAAAGGCTATCGATAAAACATACATCTCGGTATATCAAGACCGATCGAGAGTAACAGGACCGACCCTTTGGTAAAGGGCGACAGGTCATTCTGGTTAATAGGTTTCCTAAGTGGAAACTATTGTCAAGCATGTTTTGCACCAGAACGAGCCTCTTGTATGGACCGAACCATCGGTGCCATAACTATCGACTCATCAGCGACACCGACATGTCGGTTAAAAAGTAATTATGCCATTGGGGGTGCATTTAATGCACAACTGTCAGATGGTTGTTCGGTAATAAATTTGAACATCGACCCATCGGTGCCACCGACTTGTCGGTCCTAGACAGTCTAAATGACTGTTAAAACTCCTCTATAAATATGAGTGTTGTGTGATTGTTTCACTATATCCTTGAGCTAAAAAGAGTTATACACTCTAAGGAACAATCAACACTCTTGTGGGAAAGATCATAAACAACCAATCTCTTGATTGTGTTTGCAAGTGAGAAAAAGAGGAGAGAAAGATCATAAACAACCAATCTTCGGATTGAGTTTGCAATTGAGAAAGCCATAATCTAGGAAATCTTTGGTTAAGCCAAGTTTCCTTGTCACACAAAGATTACGATTGCTACACAACGGTTGTAAGAAGGAGAGTCGACACAACTTGTGTGGGACCTTCAAAAAGCACACATCAGCGATAAAGAGATTTAAGGCGAGTGCTTCTTGGTTTTAATTTTGTTTTCAAAACCTGTTACCCAAAAGTGGATTAAGGGGGATTTGCTCAAGAACCATTATAAAAAACTCTAGAGCGTCGTCTCTGGCACAGTGGTGGGTGGAATTCCCAACCGATTGAGTGATGTGGAATTCCTACTCTAATTGTGTGGCTATAAGTCCCCACATAGTGAATTTGGAGAAAGCCCAAGGTTGGGTGAGTCGTAACAGTAGATGTAGGTTGGTGAACCGAACCACTATACATCTTATGTCCTTGTGTTTATGGTGTTAGAGATATTATGTTGTGTTGATTGTTTAATCACATTTACTAACACATACACTCTTGATTGTTGTATCCCCTGTATTTAACTAATAAATCTAGATAATTTCAAAAGGACCAACGAAATTAGATTGACCTATTCCCCCCCCCCCCCTCCCCGCGTCTCCTCTAGGGTCAATTGTATTGTTCTAGCATCCTTGGAAAGGGAATTATCAATTGGTATCAGAGCCTAGTGCTCGTTACAAAGATTTAACCATCCGAGTAGATCCAAGTTAGAACACCATGGGAGACAATCATACAATATCCAAACCTCCATACTTCGATGGAACAAACTATGTCTCATGGAAGGCCAAAATGAGAAGTTGTTTTGTTTCCATAGATTCATCAGTATGGGATATTGTAATAACTGGATGGCAAGAACCCATGGAAGAAAAAATGGTAGCATTAGCCACAACTGTACTGACAGCACCTAACCCCTTTGCCACTTGGACCCCTGCTGAGAAACTTGCTCAAACAGCAGATGGGAAAGCCATGAATGCACTAAATTGTGCAGTTTCTGACAGTGAATACAGGAGGATCATGACCTATAAAACTGCAAAAGATGCATGAGAATTTTTGGAGAGAACCCATGAAGGCACTGTTAAGATGAGGGAGGATGAAGTATTCATGGACTTTTATTCCAAAGTTAGCGACATTGTTAATCAAATGTACGCTTTAGGGGAAGGGATACCCGAGCACAAGATATGTACCAAAATTATCTGGAATCTTGCAGAAAGATTCAAACCCAAGGTTGTGGCTATGGAGGACAACAGAGATGTGTCCTTAATCAATATAGACGATTTGATTGGTTCATTGCAAACCTATGAACTCCACTTTGAACAACCAACGGATAAATCCATCGCCTTGAAATCATCCCTAAAACAAAAGAAGACTAAGGAAAAAGAATTTTTTTCGGAAGATGAAATCTCAAGTGATGAATTGGCAATGTTTGCCAAAAGGTTTTATAAAAAAATTGTGAAAAGAAATAAATGGAGAAAAATGGGTAAGGGTGAACCAAGTAAAAATTACCTAAGAAGGTAAGATGAAATTAAAGGGAAAGGGTTGGAGAAAGAGGTGACCAAGAAGCAGACATGTTTCAATTGTGGGGGAAGAGGACACTATATGAATGAATGTCCCTCAGACAAGATAAAGAAGGCTATGAATGTGGGTGTAATCCATGTGGAAACTTCTGAATCAGAAATTGATTCAGATGCTGAGACCCAACGAAAAGTTGATAGCTCAAAAGGTCTTATAGCCTTGATCGTATATGATTAAGAAAATCCCATAATTGAAACAGAGGAAGATGAAAGTGAAGATGATGAAAATCTTCAAGTTTCCTACAGTGTCATGTTTCTTGAGAGTGAGAGGATGGCTAAAAAACTAAATAAAGTTAAAAATGAAAACCTGAACCTCTCCAATCAAGTGGAAGAGTTGAAAGATGAAAATTCTCTTCTAATCTCTAAACTTAATCTCTCAAATGTTGAAAACACTAAGCTCGAAGAAGATGTTAAAAGACTATATTTGGAAGTAAAAGATTTAAAACATCATAAGGAAAAATTCCAAGATAAGTTTACCCAAAGAGATGAAAGACTGAAAATACTCCTTGGTTCGGGTAGACAGTATTGTGATGGGTCTGGACTTGGTGCCTCATCCACCAATGTACCTATGAACCATAAGGTGTTCAGAAAAACTTGTATCTCTTGCCCTTTAACGGGTAAGTGCAATTTCTTCCACAAGGATGAGCATTTTAAAAGAAATTACTATCATCTGAACAGATACTTGGAAAGAAAAGCACAAAGAAAAAATCCAGTAAAACCTATGCTTAAAAGATATCCACCAACACCTAATCTTAGAAGAAATCCAAGGAAGGTGCATACAAGGCAAGACTCTTTGTTAAGACAGATGAATCACTCTTAAAAGAGTTGATGAATCCAAGGTTTGGTCATCAAAGGTACGATCATAGGGGTGTGTATGAAACACCAAATGTCACAATCTTCGTACCTAGGAGATAGACCACTAATCATGTTTTTTTGTGGTTTAAGATTCACTTCCATATCTTAAGACCACTACAAATGAATTCACAAGAGACCATGTGAGTTCACATAGCAGAAAAATGCTATGACATGAGGAGAGGAACTGGCTAAATACAAGTCTAGAGTATACTCTTCCTGGCTATAGTACATATTCTACTTGGAAAGCCATACATTCCATTCAAAGTATTGTGAAATATATATAATTTTTGAATGAGAATTGTTGAGTATGTGCATGATTTGATGAAATTATGTTTATGCATGAATCTATGTATACCGTGCTTAGAATAGGATCTCAACAAGATGCACAAATAAAGAATGATTGCTCTGTAATATGAACCCTTTGGTATAGACGACATGTAATGAATAGACTGTCGGCGTGATAGAAATGTCGGCACTGTGCTAAATCTAGCACTGTTGAAAAGGAGGAAAATGTCGAAAAGGTCGACCCGTGAGTAGAACCGACACATCAGTGATACAGAAAATTTAAAATAAAAGAGGTCACTTTCTGAGAAAGTGACAAGACTTTTGAATTTGTTAGTCTCCCCTCCCACGAAGGTATGTGGTCCCTCCTTCTCCTCCCGTGTCCTAGACCAGTCGATAAGACCTCTTGGGGTGATTTCCAGTCGGAAAACCATGGGGCTTTCATTCCTCATGTCTCTAGAAGCATGAAAATCACCGTGTTTGTGATTTTCGTAGATCTGTTAAAGGTCAGTTTCCATCTCATCCCTCTTCAAACGACTGGTTGAGGATCTTCTCTAGGAACAACCATGTTTAGAAAAATGGAAGCCCAATCACGTACCAAGACCTCTGTAGAACATGGAGAATCCAGTCAGTGGGCCAAAAGGACCAAAAGGTCAGTCTCTCGTTTTTGCCCTGGGTCGAACTCTGAAAATCCTACATATGTTCAGGATGAACAGGAAACCCAAGCAGAGGTGTGAGTAGACCCATCGTTGACAAATGTGTCATCTTCGTCGAAAATCGATAAGAAAGAAGGGCATGAGAGGAGAACAGTCCTCGAACTGGTCATGAAGACCATGTTGATATTCCTAACGATAGTAGTGAGGAGGATAGTCGTCGATCTGAGGACCTTTGGAGAGATTCTAATGAAGAAAAATAATATGAATATCCTCATCAAGTGAATGACAATCTGAACAACAAGTTCGTTAGACTGGAAAGAAGGATTGACTGCCTTTAAAGATCCCTAGATAGGTTGAGGATGACAGTCTGGGATCTAGTTGCTGCTACCTCCTTCTTTGACCAAGTTCCAGATTCTTTATCTCCTCCTCCTCCAACACCCCCTCAGGATGGCTCTGTTTAGGATAGTTTTTCGTGATATCTATTTTTGAAAAACTACACTTTTGGTATTTTTGTCTAAGCATCCATAATGCCCCCTAGCAAAAACCATATGTACTCAATGCACATTTTGTTTATCAATGCAATCATATGGTTTGGTTTAGTGTGATGTGTGTATTGCTCTGTATAAATGTCGTATATCTATTGTATATGATAGACTAACATGCAGGTTTGAATTAGTTGATTTTGTATTGGCATGTTAGGGAGATTAGGGATTGAGCTATAATGCTGCACACATCCTTGGAGTACGGGGGAGCACAAAATATTTGCTAATTAGCTACTGTCACTGGTCATAGTAACTTATGGGGACAAGCTTAGAATGAAGCTTAAACTTAGGGGCAGCTAAGTTTATGGGGGAGCTGAGGAGAAAAAACTAAGAAGATAGCTTAGAGAATGGGGGAGAAAACTTGAAAAAGCTAAGAACATTAGCTTACCCCATGAAGAAATTAGTTGGAAATCAGCTTGAGAAAGGGCAAACAACCTTGTTGCACGAAAAGTGTGCACTGAACCATGGGATAGAACCATGAGTTAGAATAGATATCAGTTAAGCACTAATCAAGAAGCATGGGGGTGTGCTTAATCTTGATGCTTGCCTACTAATTCTTTGTCAATTGTATGACAAAATGGGGGAGAAATTAGTAAAAGCTATTGTAACACTTCGGAATTCCATGTTATCAATATTTACAAAATTTTCCATTCTAATTGTGAATTAACGGATATGAACCTTACATGGGTAAGGTGTTGGGTCAATGGCCCAATTAGGACCCAATGGTTATGGTATAAGGTTCAATTTAAAGTAAATGGGTAAGGCGCCTTAAATTGGGTCAAGGTTGTTATTTGGGTCAAAATGCCCAATTG
The DNA here is from genome assembly GCA_013350335.1 of Chimonanthus salicifolius. NCBI lineage: Eukaryota > Viridiplantae > Streptophyta > Magnoliopsida > Laurales > Calycanthaceae > Chimonanthus > Chimonanthus salicifolius. The sequence continues at coordinate 70,523,794 of CM023536.1, read as the reverse complement.
GGACCCAATGAGTCGTGGTTGACTTGGTTGACCACCAAGTGAGTTCAAACCTAATTAAATGGGGCTGAATTAAAATGGGAATACAATCAAGTGAGTGAGTTGATCTTAAAGTGATGAGTTAAGTAAGTTGAGATGATTTGAATTAAATTATATGAGTTAGGTGAGTTAGAATGAGAGTTTCATCTCATGGATGATATCCCCACTTGGATCATTAATGGAGTGGACGGTTACACATTTCAAATTCAAACCAATGGGGTGGACGGTTACACATTTCAAATTCAAACAAATGGAGTGGATCTTTACACATTTCAAATTCAAACAAATGGAGTGGATGGTCACACATTTCAAATTCAAACCAATGGGGTGGACGGTTACACATTTCAAATTCAAACAAATGGAGTGGATGGTTACACATTTCAAATTCAAACAAATGGGGTGGACAGTTACACATTTCAAATTCAAACAAGGCACACGTTGGAGCCTTGGAGTTCCATCTCATGGATGAAACTCCCACATGGAGAGATAATGGAGTTGGGACGGTAACACATTTGAAATTCAAACAAGGCACACGTTGGAGCATTAAGGAGAGAGGTCAAGGAAAATGGGAGTTACATCAAGGGCTTCACCAAAGCCATCATCCTTGACCGACCACATCATTGGAACAAAACAATTTTGATATTCATCTCACTCTCTCCCTCTCCTTGTTGGTTGTTTCTCTACCTCAAACCCTCTCTTGGCCGATCACTCCTCAAGACGAAAGACAAAATTTCATCTCAAAGTCCTATCATTCTCACACAAGGCCGAACTCTCCCTCTCTCTCAAGTTTCACTCTCGGCAAAAGAAGTAAGAAGGAAGGAGGAAGAGGCTAAAGAAGGAAAGGATTGGAAGAACAAGTCGGAACGAAGGAAAACCGGAGGAGCTGAGGAACCGATAGGTATTTTTATAATTTTTTTTTAAAGGAAGGAACCATAGGGTTCGGCCATGGTGGATGGCCGAACCCCATGGAAGAAAAATTAGGGGATGAATATGGTATTGTAATAAAAGGATGAACCATAGGGAACAACAACAGCAACGTGAGTTTACATTCGTGCCTCCTGAACTACAGAGCTTGGTAGAAGCAGTAGTTACTTCTGTCCTCCAACAACATATGAATGGAGGTGGAAGCACGAGTGAGCCTAATGACCGGAATATGGTCAGAGACTTTCAACAACAGCGCCCTCCTTACTTCAAGGGAAGAGAAGGGCCTGTTGGAACGGAGAACTGGCTGAAGAAAATCTCCCAAATATTGACTCTGCTGAACATCACGAGTCATACCCACAATATTCTATTGGCTACGTCACAGCTGATAGATGATGCTGGTAGGTGGTGGGAAATAGTAGAGAAACAGCTGACACTTGTGCCAGAAAGTGAAAGGACCGCTATGACCTGGGAGCAATTCTCAGCGATGTTTCTAGATCAGTATTTCCCGAAAGAAGAAAAGGAACGCCAGATCCAAGCTTTTTTGTCATTAGTGCAAGGCTCGATGACCGTAGCTGAGTACCACCGGGAATTCCTCAGTCTATCAATCTATACATTCTACATAGTGGATATGGAGTATCGGCGGGCTCGTAAGTTTGAACGTGGGTTGCGGCCAAACATTAGGGCCAGAGTGACCGTGTTCAAGGCAACTACGCTGGCGGAAGTGGTCAGCAAAGTCACCATTGTTGAGCAGGAATTGGCTGAGTTCACACGACTTGACAACCGTCGAGCACCGAGTGGGAGGGGTACATATCAGCCCAATAAGAAGTTCCGGCCGAACTTCAGCAGACCCTCACCATCTGTTGAATCTACTGGGGGCTTTCGTCCCAACCAGCCCACTCAATCTGTAGCAATCACTCAAGCTTCTAGAAGAGCGGGCAATTGCTACCACTGTGATCAACCGGGTCATCTCTGGAGGGATTGTCCAAAACTCAACAGGCTTTCATACTCCAGAGGATCGTTTCGTCCACTAGTCAGACCGGTTAACTCCCAGGGAGGCAAGACGTATAATCGGGCGAGACAAGCACCCAACCCTACTGGAGCTGGACGATTATTTACTTTAACTTCTCCAGAAGATGAGGATCATTCGATGATACAAGGTATGGCGGTAGTGAGTAGTTCTTACGCATATGCACTATTTGATTCTGGAGCTTCACATCCTTCATAGCTGCATCATTTATAACTGCTACCAGTACCCTAATTCAAAAATTAGCCACAACACTCACAATCGTGTCCCCTGTAAGAGACTCGGCATTGGGACTTATATGCATGGCAGTTAACACTGAACTAGCTGGACTCAGATTTGAGTTCAATTATCTGGTACTCGACATAGTTGAGTATGATATAATATTCGGCATGGATTGGTTGGCTAAGTTCCAGGCCAACATTGACTGTTATTGCCGAAAAGTGACATTTTGGTCACCCGAAGGAAAACAATATGTGGTTCGTATAGACAAGCAGAGTGGATTGCAGGAAGGGTTGAACCACGTTGCATTGAATAATATCATTATAAATAAAGCACCAATTACTGAATTTCCCTTAGTTGTGAAAGAATTTGCGAATGTGTTTCCAAAGGAACTCCCTGGTTTACCGCCTATGAGGGAGATCAACTTTGAAATCAAGCTGTATCCTGGTACTTCACCATTGTCTCTACCACACTATCGGATGGCACTAGCAGAGATGTCGGAGCTAAAGAAGCAGATCGATGAACTGCTCAGGCTAGGATGCATCCGACACAGCACATCGTCATGGGGAGCTCCAGTATTGTTCGTAAAGAAGAAGGACGGTTCACTTCGGATGTGCATAGATTATCGGAAGCTGAATCAGCTAACTGTCCGGAACAAGTACCCTCTACCCAAGATCGATGATTTGTTGATCAATTGAAGGGTTCCAGCCATTTTTCGAAGATTGATTTGATGTCTGGTTATCATCAAATACGGGTTAGGGAGGAAGATATAGAGAAGACAGCCTTTAGGACGCAGTATGGACTATACGAGTTTGTAGTCATGCCATTTGGACTCACAAATACGCCCGCTGTGTTCATGAATTTAATGAACAGAATCTTCCATCCATATTTGGATCAGTTCGTTATCGTGTTCATTGACGATATCCTGATCTATTCCAAGAGTTAGGAGGAACATGTAGAGCACCTACGGATAGTCTTGAATACTTTGAGGAAGAATAAACTATATGCCAAAGCCAGTAAATGTGAATTTTGGCTATCCGAGGTCAATTTCTTGGGACATGTTATATCTAAAGGAGGTATAGCCGTGGATCCAGCTAAGGTGGCGGCAGTGAAAAATTGGAAAGTGCCCAAGATGTAACCGAAATCCATAGTTTCTTGGGATTGGCGGGTTATTATCGGAAATTTATCATGGATTTTTCCAGAATAGCGTCTCCATTGACTCGACTCACTCAGAAAGGAGTCAAGTATGAGTGGTCATATTTGTGCAACCGGAGATTTGAAACACTGAAAGAAAGACTTACAAGAGCTCCTATTTTAATTTTGCCGGAAAGGGGCAAAGGATATGAAGTACAATGCGATGCTTCAAGAGAGGGACTAGGGCGTTCACTCATGCAAGGTCAACGTGTGGTGGCATATGGGTCAAGACAGTTAAAAATACACGAACGTCTTTATCCCACACATGATCTGGAACTAGCTGCAGTGGTCTTCGCTCTCAAAAGTTGGAGACACTATCTCTACGGCGAGAAATTTGAGGTATTTTCTGATCATAAGAGTTTGAAATAGTTATTTGATCAGAAGGAGCTCAATCTAAGGCAGCGTAGATGGATGGAGTATCTGGCGGATTATGAATTTGCGCTTCGATACCATCCAGGTAAGGCAAACAAGGTGGCGGATGCCCTCAGCCGCCTATCACATGCATCGGTAGCATGCTTAATAAGAACAGAATGGGAGATGTTGAACACCACTCAAGAGTTCAATATGTATATCAACAACTATGGGAGTATGTATAATTTAATCATACGGTCCAATATAGTCACCAAGATTGAACAAGAACAACGAGCAAATCCGGAAGTGGTGGAGATATGGGCCAAGATGTCCACTGGTGTAGTCATACGGGAATGGGAATTTACGACCAGGACAGGGTCTTTTATTCCGGGGAAGAGTATATGTGCCAAAGAACTGTAGGAAAGAGCTATTGATTGAGGTACATCAAACCAAGCTCTCCATTCATCCGGGCAGCACCAAAATGCATCATGATCTAAAGACGCATTATTGGTGGCACGGACTCAAAAGGGATGTGGCGGAATTCGTGGCATATTTTTTAACTTGTCAGCAAGTTAAGACTGAACATCAAAAGCCACCAGGGTTACTCAAACCCTTATCAGTGCTAGAATGGAAATGGGAGCACATTTCCATGAACTTTGTGACGGGGTTGCCGAGATCCTCAAAGGGCAATGATGCCATATGGGTTGTAGTAGACCGACTGACCAAGTCTTCACATTTTATCCCTATCAAGAAGATAGATTCATCTAAGACGTTGGGTCGGCGGTATATCAAAGAAATCATTCGGCTACATGGCATTCCCCGAACTATAGTATCTGACAGAGATGGCCGATTTACCGGCAGAGTGTGGCAAAGCTTGCAGTCAGCCATGGGGACAGATCTACTGACTAGCACCACATTCCATCCACAGACTGATGGACAGTCAGAAAGGACAATACAAACCTTGGAAGATATGCTGAGAGCATGCATGTTAGATTTCAAGGGTGGATGGGAGGACCACTTGCCACTGGTAGAGTTCTCGTATAACAATAGTTATCAGGCAAGCCTTCAGATGGCCCCATTCAAGGCTTTATATGGTAGGCCTTGTAGATCACCAGTGCACTGGACAGAGGCTGGTGAGCCTGCATTGATTGGACCAGAGCTAGTCGCAGAGACTACAGCACAAATTCAGTTAATACGTCAGTACTTATTGGCTGCACAGAGTCGGCAAAAGAGCTATGCTGACAAAAGAAGAAGGTTTCTGGAATTTGAAGTGGAAGACATGGTATTCTTAAAGGTCTCACCACGGAAAGGACACATGAGGTTTGGGAAGAAGGGGAAACTGTCACCAAGATATGTGGGACCGTTTTCCATCATAAGAAGAGTGGGGGATGTGGCTTATCAAATAGCACTTCCTTCACAATTGGCAGCATTACACGATGTGTTTCACGTGTCGATGCTAAGAAATACAATCCCAATCCGTCCCATGTATTGAATGTACAAGACATAGAAGTAGAAAGTGACATGACATACGTCGAGAAACCAGCTAGAATACTAGAGACTGAGCAAAGGGTGTTGCGAAATAGAGCGATTCAGTTTGTAAAAGTGGTATGGGACCGACATGGTGTTGAAGAGGCCACATGGGAACTTGAATCGGAGATGAGAACAGCTCACCCCGAATTATTTATATAATTTATTTTGGAACCCTACTTCGCTCGATTTTTGGGACGAAAATTTTAAAAAGAGGGTTATATTGTAACACCCCAAATTCTCAATAAGATGAATATTTACGAAAATGCCACTAGATTGGTGAATTTAATAAATGTGATTGTAAATGAGAAAATGGTGGGGCCCATTGTTCAAATTATGACCTTATGAACATAGTATAAAGGTCAATTTATCATGAATGGGTAATGAACATCAAATTGGGTCAATATGGTTAATTGGGTCAAAGGACCCAATTGGGACCAATGGGTCATAATGGACTTGTTTGACCATTGGTTGAGCCCAAATTTAATGGGGTTAAGCTGAATTGATTGGAAATTAAGTGGAGCATAAATGGGTAGGCTTGATGCAAATGGGTAAACAACATTCAAATGGGCTAAACCACTCATAATTGGGTCTAGGCGTTAATTGGGTCAATAAGCTAAATGGGGACCCAATGGGTCATGTTGACCATGTGGACCATGGTTGACCGTGTGGACCCTCAAGTGAGCTCAATTGTGAGTTAAATCAGGTTGAGTTGGGACTGAATTGAGTTGGGTTTAAATTAAGAAATGGAGTTGACTCAAATGCATTAAATGAGTGTCATTTAATGTGGTGAGTTGGGCTTATGAGTTGGTTGAGTTGAAATGGAAACCAAAGGGGTCTTGTAAATTCACTGAGTCAAATGGGAGATGAAAGAGTGCTTTGGTCTCAAGCCACCCAAGACAAGTCCCACACGTTGGGGACTTGTGGAGTGGGTTTCCCATGCATAGTTTTAAATGAAATGAATGGGAATTGGATGAGATGCATGGGAGTGCCAAAGGGTGCGTTGGGAGTGCCAAGGGGTCCTTTGCTTGGCAGCAAGTGACTCCTTGGTTTGAGCAAGATTTGATGAGGATTATATGGGTGATATGGGGTTGTTTAACAAAAGCAACCAACACCATCACTTGGCTGAATTTGTCATTGCAAAACCTTAGAATTCTCATCTCTTTCCCTCTCTCAAGAACACCCCTCCTTGGCCGAACCAGCTAGTGGTGTCTTCACCAATTGATCAAACATATAATCAGCAAAGGAAGAGAGGATAAGAAAGATAGGAAGCAAGGATCAAAAGCAAGAGGAAAGGCAAAGAAAATTGGTAAGTATTCCATGGACTTTAGTTTATTTGAATTGGTAAAAAGGGAACATGTTTGGGCCATGGAATGGCCGAATGCATCAAAGAATTAAACCTTGGAAAAGGTTGTTTAAAATGGTTAAAAAGTATCATTGGGTTCGGCCACTTTGGATGGCCGAACCCCATGAAGTTACTTGGATAATTGGATGGTTTTTGTAAAGTGAAAACCATGCAAAGTGATGGACTGTTTTGGATGTTTTATTTAGACCTAAGATGCAAATTGAAAGGGTCTTTAAATCATGGATTTGGACGTCATGATTTGGCCATGAAATGGCCAAATGTATCAAGGGTCTAAACCTTGGGTAAAGGTGGTATAAATTGATAAAATGGATCATTGGGTTCGGCCACCTTGGATGGCCGAACCCCATGAAATTGTTTTGGTATTTGGATGGTTGTTGAAAGGTAAAAACCATGTAATATTATGCTGGTTTTTACATGTCTTAATGAGACATAAAATATGTGATTAAGAGGACCAAATCATAGACATAGTGTCCGGCCACCTTGGATGGCTGAACCCCATGAAAAGTGTTGGATAATTTGGTGTGGTTTTTGGAGAGATAAAACCATACCAATGGTGGAGAATTTTTATGTGATTTAAATGGAAACAGGGTTGCTGTTTTGGGTTGGCCATTGGATGGCTGAACCATATGGTTCTTATGATTAAAGAGTAGGGCCTAAGTTAAGAACATATGTTGGAATCATTGAACCAAGGGAACCATTGGGTTCGGCCATGTGTATGGCCGAACCCCATGGACCATGGCTATGGGTTTTATGAATCAATTTCATGGAAATAATTGGTGGTTTTAATGTTTAAGCATGATATAATTATGTATTGGTAGCAATGGCAGTTTGGTGAATAAGGGTAACCATCAAGAGTTGAAAGAGGGGACCCAAGTAAATAAGTGAGGTTCAGCCAAGGTGTATGGCCGAACCCCACTTATAAATATTTTTGGATATTAATTTTAATGGGTTGTTTTAATGAAGCTAATGGATGGAATTATTAAATCAAGGGACTTGATTTGGGGACTTTAAAACAATGACAAAAAATGGGAAATAGAGACCAAACTTAGATGATGAGGTTCGGCCATGTTGTATGGCCGAACCCCATCCAAATGAAGTATGGGATTAAAGTTGATTCATGGTTTATGTGAATAAGGTCACGGATCTCTTTGACGGCACGCTAGTCGTGAATGGGTGACGCTTGGAAGGAACGGATACTTAAGCGAATTTTCAGTAGGTTTCCTACCTACTTGTAACCACTATGATGATTGGTTTTATCATGATTTGATGAGATATGTTGTTATTGCTATTATGTTTCAATTGGTTTTTGAATCATGAGATTTATTTACATGCTTCATATATTCATTGGCATCTCATGCATGGACATGGGATGATGATTATGGAAAACCCCCTTAGGCGATGAGGGTCCCGCCAGGAGTAGTATCATGATGATAAGAATTACATTGGCCTCCTTAGGCGATGAGGGTCCCGCCAGGAGGAATGTTATAATGATGAGAGCCACATTGGTCTCCTTAGGCAATGTGGGTCTCGCCAGGACAAATACTTTGATGATGAGAGCCATATCGGACTCCTTAGGCGATGAGGGCCCCGCCAGGAGGAATATCATCAACATGAAATGAAAGAGTAATGTGACTTACCTTGACGATGAAAGTCTCGTCAAGTGATGGCTATGTATATGTGTGATGGGAGAGACTCATTACATGTGCATACATACATAGCATTGATTTATCTGTTTTTGATGACCATATATACTATGATATATGCATGTTTTATATACTAACCATGTGGTAGCCTTAATCGGAAATCCTACTGGGCGCGTTGATCTAACGCCCTAATTCTATCCTTAGAGGATAATGCAGGAAAAGGAAAAGGGAAAGAGAAGGTCGTGGACTTGGAGGGGAGCCAAGCTTAAGCGCTTGATTGATGATTGAGATTTCTATACTACTGTCTTTTGAATTACATTTTTATGGACATGTAATAGCTAGTAAACTTTGCTATGGTTTGTTTATGGTTTTGACCATGGATGTTTGGATTATTTATGTTAATAGATGAGACTTGTACTTGTTATCTAATCAATTTATTTCCGCAATTGGTTTAGTTTATTCCGCATGACTTGATTAGTTCCATGTGTGGTTTGTCTTTCATGGGTTTAGTCCATGCACACATGGGTGGCCAGTTAAGGGTCAGACTTGGGTAGTCTGCACTTAGCTCGTGTTGTGACATCGTCCGCCCTCTTCCGAAGTTATTATATTATTATTATAAAAAAAAAAAATTAGACTCTGAATCTCGGAAAGGGTGGGGCATTACAGTTGGTATCAGAGCGAAACGGGAAGTTGAATCATCGAAGTACAATTAAGACGGTTTCATGTCTCACTGACAAATAAGAATCCCAACAGACCAACTCTTCGGAGTCTGCTGACTGGGGACCGGATTAATTTACTTCGAGTGACTCAGACTGAACAATCAATCTGAAAATGACAATGAAAGATAGCAAAGTAAAGTACAGTCATCCTAACTGGACATATCAAACATAGCAAAGTAAGATGCACTCCCCTGATATCCCCACACTGAGAAACAAACAACAGGAATTTAGAGATTTTCCCAGAAACAAAAGAAAACAAAGTGTGAAGATTTGGCAATTTCCCCAAACACAATGCATGATATGATATATAAGAAATTTCCCGAAACCAGGATTGGTTTTATTAGAACTTCTGTTGATTATTTATGAATTCTATGTTATGATACAGATATGTCGAGTAACGTGGAGTACACGGAATTGTGGGATAAAGAAACCCTTAGCTGTCCAATAGACTTGGTGTTTGCTTCCAACAACTCCAGTTTGGAAGTTAACGTAGACTTTCAGGAGGGACCTCCCGAGGAAGATGAAGTGGACCTAGCACTGTTGCCGGATGATCTTATGGAAGATATTCCTTGGATAATGGAACCTCTCGAGGAAATTGAAGAGGATCTAGCACCTTTTCCAGAGGATCCTATGGAAGATGTTCCTATAATAATAGAATCGGTTGGGGAGATAGATCCTGACTATATGTGCGAGTTGTGCAACCAAGACGGGAACATCTGTATGTATTGTCCTCACCCTCTAGATATTGTCTGCCCGGCTTGTGGACTTCATGGGCACGGAGAGGCGAGGACTAATGGTCCTTACATTGGAGGACTAGGGATAATACCCTGCTTGACATGTGGAGTACTGGGTCACATGTCGATGACATGCCCTGAGAGTTACTTTAAGTTTACTGATGATGGAGGATCTTCCACAGAAGATTAGGTTAAGAGGTAGAAAAGAAAGACAGGGAAAGGGAATATTTTGTAAGGGTGCATTTTATTCTTTATAGGGTTTGTTTTAGCCCTACCAACCCTTGTATAAAGTTGAAATATGAATATTTATAGAATATGCAATTTTATGATTCTATGAGGATTTCTGGCATTTAATGTATGTTGCGAAGAAAACTAAGCCAATAATGTTTTCATGAATTAGGGAAAGATGGCACCACAGAAAAAGATCCCAAGGAATCAGAAGGGAAAGGAGAAAGTATTACAAATTGGCATAACCATAATACTTCATTGGATTCGGCCATCCAAGATGGCCGAGCCCAATGGTCCATTTCATCAGTTTATATCCACTGTTTAGACCCATGATACCTTCAGTCCTTATGTCATTCAAGTCCATGTTTTTAACCCTTTTTAAAACATGCATTTGAGTCTTAAAGAAACATCAAAAACAGTCCACAAAACTTCATGGTTTCTATGTTTCAAAAACATCAAAACCAACCAATCATTTACATGGGGTTCAGCCCTCCAAGGTGGATGAACCCAATGATCATTTTTACCATTTAAAAACCTCTATTACTCAAGGTTAAAACCTTGGTGCATTCGGCCATAACCATGGCTGAATACATACCCTTTTCTTACAACTTGTTTAACTTGAACACTTAAGAAATCTTACCAAATTTCCTTTGCCTAAGATCCTTGCCTTCTCCCCTCTATTTCTTCCTTTCTTCCTTAATCCTTTGCTGGTTTATGCTTGATTATTTGGTGCCAACACCTCTGCTGTTCAGCCAAGAAAAACGAACTTGGGGAGTGGGAGAGAGAGATAGGAATTCTTTGGATTTTCAATAAGAAAATCGGCCAAGAATGGTAACCTTTCCCTTTTGTAATTTCAGTCCCATCTTCCATTCATTTTCCCTCATTAAATTTTGCCAAAACCGATGGGATATTGGGTGTCATCCAAGACACCCCTTCACCCAAACGTTGCACCCTTTCATTCACAACACATGCATCTCATGGGATGCATGAAGCTGCCCAACCTTGGTGTCCCTTGGCTTTGCCAAGGCACCTCTTCACCCTCAACGACTGGGATTGATTTGATTAAGTGTTGAGTGAGATTAAAACTCCTTTCCACCTCCTCTTGACTCACTTGACTCATGATCTTTTTATTCCAACTCAACACATTTAATGCACCAAGTTTGAGTCAACTCTTTTCTTAAATCAAACTCACTCCAAATCAGTCCAACTCAAGCTGAACTAACTCACTCTTGAGTTCAATTAAGGGCCCACACGGTCATCCGTGGTCAACCTAGTCAACCCGACCCATTGGGTCCCCAATTAACCCCTTGACCCGTTTAGACAACATGACCCATTAATGGGTTGATTTTGCCACTTTTAAATGGTTTTCACTTGTGCATCAAGCCTACCCATTTTTGTTAAACTTGATTTCCAAATAGTTCAGCTAACCCCATTTAATTTGAGCTTACACAAAGGTCAAATCATCCATTATGACCCATTAGGTCCAATTGGGTCCTTTGACCCATTTAGCCATTTTCGACCCAATTGATGTACATTACCCATCCAATCAAACTTGACATTTATAATGTACTCATATGATCTTAATTTGAGCAATAGGCCCCACCATTTCCTTATTTGACATCACAAAATAATTAATTTAACACATCAGGGGCATTTTCATAATTATCCATGGTTTTATTATAATATTATCTATATGCTTTGTTATCACTAATCCATGTGTTAGCCCTACTCGGAGTCCTACTGGACGCGTTGTCTAACGCCCTACTTCTACCCTAGCTGATGACACAGGAGATGCCGGAAACAAAGGACGAGACGGGAGCCAAGCTGAGGAGATTGGGAAGACGGGCTAGATAGTTTACTAATGTTTACTTTGGATAATGTAATTTGAAGTAACTTAACTTGTCGGAAATGTAATAATTTAGATTACTTGCTATGTTTTGGAAATTACTTTGGACATTATGATTTTGAGGATGTTTGGTGATTGAATGAATGTAACTTCCCTGCTATCTAAGAATTTGTAGGTTAGACTCTATTATAATTTTTCGCACTTAGTTTAAATGTTCCCCGATGCTTACTTCTACGTGTGAACCGTTCTCCGTGGACTTCGTTCCACGCACACGTAGGGTTGGCCAGTTAAGGATCGGGCTTTAGAAGCTCGGACTTAACTCACGTCGTGATGTCCGCGCCCTTTGTCACTTCTTAATTCAAAATAAAAATAAAAAATTAGACTCTAATTTTCGGTGAAAAGGGCCGGGCGTTAGAAGTTCGAACTTCTAAAGTCCAACCTTTAACTAGCCAACCATATGTGTGCATGGACTAAGTCCATGAAAATGGCTTACACATAACAATATAAACATGCGGATTAAAATCATAATTGCAGAAATTATAATAGAACCTAGTTCTATTCCATTTTAGATAGTAAAGTACATCAAGTCCTTAATCATGATTAACATAACGTAATTATCCAAAGAAACATCCAACCATAGCAAATCATCTAAATTATTACATGTCTGAAGTCTAGTTACTCAAATTGGAAGTTCATAAGTAACTTAATCTAAATATAAACTAAAAGCATCCAAACTCCTATGCCTGGCCCATTTCACGCTCATCGTTCCCCTTGTTTCCTGTATCATCCACTAGGGTAGAAGTAGAGCGTTAGAACAACGCGCCCAGTAGGTATTCCAACTAGGGCTAACACATGGTTAGTAGAAAACATATATAATATCATAATGTCAAAAACCATATAAACCATGCCATGTCATGATGTCAAATGCAATGAGTCTCACCCATCACAAGTACATATAAGTACCCCCACATAGTTCTTTCGGACGCCCCGACGGAGTGTGGCCCCTCCGATTTCTTCTTGATGGAAAAGCACATCAAGGTATCCCACATAGGCTTTTCAGATGCCCCGACGGAGTGTGGTCCCTCCGGTTACATATCCTTCACCCCATGCCATGCATGAGATGCCAATGAAACACATGTTATTTTATATAATAAACATAGCATTAAAACTCACATTTGAAACATATCTTTTTCAACATAAATTCATCAAATAAGATAAAAACATTGTACATAAACCCATGGTTTCAAAAAGGTGGAATCCTACCAAAGACCACTAACGTGTCCTTGCGATTTCGTCCGGTAACCGCTCACGATCGTACACACCTTGTGGGGTCCCGTTACCTTATAATATAGAAATAAATTAAAACCATGTCTCCCTTTATTTACCATAATGTCCAAGTCCATAAAATAATCCCCATGGGGTTCGGCCATACACCATGGTCGAACCCATGGTCCATTATTTCTACTTAATTTACAATTTTGCCATTGGTCTAATCCTTAGTTAACATTTCATTCATTTTAATCTACCATACATAGACCCTAAGTCCACCAAACAATTCCCATAGGATTCAGCCATACACCATGGCCGAACCCATGGTCCCTTATTTCCATTTAAATTACAATATTGCCATTTCCTCCATCACTTTATGTTTAGGTTCAAAACATAGGTCCATAGACATCTAAGTCCACCAATAATCCATAAATCATTCCCCATGGGGTTCGGCCACACACCATGGTCGAACCCATGGTCTATCATTTTACACTTATTTACTTCCTTGCCATTGTTTCCATCATTGTCTCTCCATTAATCCAATCACTATATTAAGTCCATACATGATCCATAAAAATTGGTTCATGGGGTTCGGCCATACACCATGGCCGAACCCTATGAAATCTAAATTCCATTTAAATGACTTATAATCTTAGGTCCATAAATTTAGACATTACATACATGGATCCACTAATGATCCACAAACCTACCTCATTAAAAAACTTTCTAAATTAATAACAATCGGTGTATGGCCGAACACTATGGTTCATAATCTTCTCTTTAAAAATCGTTAATCCTTGATCTTCCATGATCTAAATACATGTAACCAATTCTATATTTCTCCATGTAAAACCTTTTAAAAATATGAATAATCTTCCATGGAGTTCACCCTTCAAAAACCCCATAATCATTACCAACAAACTCCCATGGAGTTCGGCCATACAACATGGCTGAACCCTATGGTCCATTAATTCCTTTTTAAATCATATATATAAACTTATGATTTTTACCCTTCAAACTCCATTTAAAATTACCCAATATTCTTTCATGGGGTTCGGCCATGCACTATGGCCGAACCCTATGTTTCCTCCTTTCCATTAAAAATACCATGATCATCCAATTTCCTTTCATGGGGTTCGGCCATTCACCATGGCCAAACCCTATGGTTCATCCTTTTCATTAAACCTCAACATTCGTTCCTTAATCTTCTTCCATGGGGTTTGGCCATACGCCATGGCCAAACCCTATGGTTCCTTATTTTAAACAAAATTATCAAACTACTTACCGGTTCCGCTACTCCTCCGGTATTCCTTCGCATGTTCTTGCTCTTCCAATCTTCTCCTTCCTTAGCCTTCTCTCCTTCTTGATCTTTCACATTTGCTGGCTGCCTTCTCCTTCTCTATGTATGCCGTGCGCCCCTTGGTCTTGTTGCTGCCTCTCTTTGAATGAGTATGCCATGCGCACTACCTTTCTTCCTCTCTTTTATAAAACCTCCCCTTGGTCCCAACTTAGAAGGTGCTGAGATAGCAATTGCCGTGCGCCCTTGCTTCTCACTTTGGAGAGTCCTTTAATTTAGCAATTTCTCTAGTATTGTTCCTAACAAGGAAAGGACTCCTTTTTTTAAAGATACTCTAATACATCATGGATTGCGCATATCTCCTATGCACGGCCAAGGCAATATCCCATCTCATCCATGCGTGTTGCCCATCTTGGGCAATCCTTGTTCAAGTAAAACTCCTAAAATCTAGTCATCCATATCTTCCATTCGTTGACACCATATCCTCATACACTTCACACGCATAACCTTATCTTGGCTTCCCCTCCAAGTTCCCTCTATGCGCATGCAATCTTCCAATTCCTTTATTTATAGATATATTGCATTACTATTTTAATTCAGCCCCATTTAATTTAAATTGCACTCACTTGGTGGTCAACCAAGTTAACCATGACACATTGGGTCCCAATTAGGCATTTTGACCCAAATTGCAACATTGATCCAATTAAGTGCACCTTACCCATTTATTTCTATTGAAACCATTTCCACAATCCATTGGGTCTTAATTGGGCAATGACCCAACACTTTACCCATCTAAGGTCCATATTTAAAATTCACAATTTAAATGGGAAATTCCGTAAATATTTATAACTTGAAAATCCGGAGTGTTATAGGGTTTAAGGCTGTTATACAAAAAGACACAAACCAAGGGGCACTCCACACCCTTGGTCGACTCTTCCTCTTGTACAAGAGTTTCTCTCCACTTCTCTCCTCTCTCTCTCTCTCTCCCACCTCTACCTTCATACATTGGAGACTTTGAAGAATAAAAAAAGGAGAAGAAGAATTAAGGAAGAAAAGACAGATCAAAAGAAAAGAAGGAGATTGAAGGACGGTATGTCTAAGGCTTAATAAAATAGGAATGAGTCCAAAGAAACCATAGGTTTGGCCATGGTGTGGCCGAACCCATGGGTTCCATGATTGGTTGGAATGGATGGCCAAATTGTGATAAGGTCATGGAGTTGGAAATCCATCCAAAGGATGGTTATAGGTTGAAACAAAACAACCATAAGATTAAATCCAAAACCATGCTATAATGGTACAATGATTGAATGGATCGTGAAAAACTCAAACCCTGGCTAGTGGGTAGGGTAAATTTACTAAGTGAATATGGAAAATGAAATCCATGTTTAAATAATGATAAGGATGGATTTCAAGGAGAAGGGCCTTACCATGCATGCAAACAAAAGGATCTGACACAATGTCAGTCGACTAAAAGAGTGTTGGCAAAGCAAACAAAGGATATCTGGGTGTTTCAGCCGACTGAATCTTGTGATTCAGTCCACCAAAAGTATACTGGCTAAGCACAGATGGGATCTATTGGTATTCAGCCAACTGAATCTTATGATTCAGTAGACTGAAAGTATACCTGCCAAACACGTAAGTGATCTGGTGTGTTTCAGCCGGCTGAATCTTAGGATTCAGTCAACTGAAAGTATACTTGCCAAACACGTAAGGGATCTGGTGTGTTTCAGCCGACTGAATCTTATAATTCAGCTGATTGAAAGTTTACTGGCCAAACACGTATGATATCTGGTTGTATTTCAGCCGACTGAATCTATGATTCAGTCGACTGAAAGTGTACTGCCGAGAACACAAAGGATCTAACCCAAAGTTAGCCGACTGAATCTGTGATTCAGTCGATTGAAAGTTTACAGGCCAAGTTTATATAGTATCTGGTTGTATTTCAGCTGACTGAATCTTGTGATTCAGTTGAGTGAAAGTTTGCAGGCAAAGCATAGATAGTAGCTGGGTGTGATTCAGTTGACTGAATTAGAATGTTTTACTTTTGGATGATCTTCCAGATGCCTCTGTCTTTCTGGTAGGATGGAAGGGGTGATGAAATTTAAATGAAAAATCAAAATAATATATGTGGTTGAATTTGATAAGGTAAAGAGGTTCGCAAAAGGATTGTGATTCGTTTCACGTGATAGTTAGCATTGTCCTCGCAAGATAAGCAAGGATAGTGTATTGGACATTGGTAGGATTCCTACCTTATTAAAAACACCATGGAGTATAATATGATACTGGTTTTATTTCAAATGTGATGATTACTTTGGTTAAACAAATTGTATATGACTATGAATTGATTTTCAAATGATATGATGTATTTTAAATGATATGGCATTCTTGCATACATTACCTCATGCATGGCATGGGAGGGAACACATATGACCAACAAGCCAAGTTCTGAGTGGTCCGAACATAACTTGGGCTTGAGATTAGCTGATATAAAGCTATATGAACCATTGAGAGTTGGTCTCGTCCAGTTGATATAAGGTACGGCTTATTGGGCCAAAGAGCTCCTGGGTAGGTAGTCCCGAAACCCTGCGCAGTGGGAGGAGTCCACACTCCATCAGTAATTTCGATTAATTTGTGGATGGGTATACAGTGCCCTGGTGGTTGCCGCCTCAAATACTGTGGACATAATTGGCTAAGGAAACCATTGATTGATTGATTTATGATGTATTGGATATGGACATTGGGTGAGAGTTCATTTGGCATTGACACCCATGACATGACACATATTCTAGCATGATTATGATATGAACATCATGCACTGTTTTTAATACTTACAAGATGTTTTACGATATGACATTAAGATGTATATACCTTTGATTTGCGTTATTTTAATATTACTCCCATGTGTATCATAACCCTAATTGGAATATATATTGGGCATGTTGACTAATGCCCTACTTCTACCCTATAGATGATGGAACAGGGAATGATCATGAAAGGAACTTGGGACAGAAAGTGAGCCAAGCGTAGGAGCTTGGGAAGATTGTGTTTAAATTACTCAGTTTTAATTTCAATAATGTATTGAGAGGACTACATTTTGGATTGTAATAACTTAGACTTATTTGCTATGGTTTGATAATCTTTAAGTTTTTATTGAAGTTTATGGTGATTGGCTTTCCTTGCCTAATGATGACAAGTATATGAATAATATCTTATTCATATAGATAATTCCGCAAGCATTATGAAGAGTGTGTGAAAATAGTTTAGTGGATTTAGTCCATGTACACGTAATGGTGGCCAGTTAAGGGTTGGGTTTTGGAAACTCGGACTTGACTCGTGTCGTGACGACCCGTTCTCTCTCACTCATTTATAAAAAAAATTATATACTCTGATTTGTCGCGAGTGAAAAAGGACGTGGCGTTACATTTATAGTTCTTCATTTCATCAAAAACAGAGTCTTGGAAATATCATGGCTTTCTCTTATAGCCATTGTTCTAGAACGAATCAACTCGGATGGTTAGATCCTTTCTCAAGAGCACCAGGCTCTGATACAAATTGAAAGTTTTCATTCTCAATATGCTAGAACATCATGATTGACCCTAGAGCGGGGGATGAATAGGTCAATCCCATTTTTAATGGTGTTAACAAATTTCTTGATTTAATGTGCAGCGGAATGTTTATTAAGAGATTTGTTTAGCGTGATGATTTCATTAGGTGATCACACTAAGATTATGACCCTTTACATAAACTTTGATTATCGATGTTTGTGCGCAATGTATGTAATAAGATAATCAATATGCAAAGCGATGTGTGTTAAGAAGAGTACTTGAATACTAAATACAACACACATAGATAAAGCACCACAAGACCAATTTAAAGTGGCTCGGTTAGCCAACCTACATCCACTGTTAGGGCTCGCTCAACCTTGAGTTATCTCCAAAATCAACTAAGTGGAGACTTACACCCTTACAATTAGAGTAGGAATTTCACCTCACTCAATCGCCTAGGAATTTCACCCACCACTGTCGAATAGGAATTCCACATATCCATTTGGCCGGGAATTCCACCCACCTCTGTGCCGGAGACACCGCTCCAGAATTTTTTATAGTAGTTCCGGGGTACCTCCCCTTAATCCACTTCGAAACAAAGGTTTTAAAGAAATTTAAAACCAAGAAGCACTTGCCTTTGAAGCTCTCTTTTCTGATGTGTGCTTCTTCGAGATCCCACCCATGTATGCCGACGCTCTCCCCTTGTGGCCGTCGTTTAGCAATCACAGTCCAGGGTGTTAAGGAAACTGGTTCTACCAAAGGTTTCCTAGTTTATGGTTCTCTCCTTTTCACTTTCAAACTCAATCCTCAGATTGGTTGTTTATGAGTTTTCATCCTTCCTCTCTCTCACACAACTCAATCCATTTGATTGGTTGTAATTGATTCCACTAGTGTAAGCACGAGAGAGAGAGTGATCCTTTTGTTGGCCCTTGTTAAGCTCACTGATAAAGATGAGGGTCCAACTAATCCGTCTGAAGGATGCCAACTGGTTGCATAAAGATTGGTTTATATACCGAAGGCAACCAGTTGAAGTAACGGTAATTTACGAACAAGTCGGTCTTACCGAGGGGTTGGTGACTAGAAATGTTACCGTTACAATTCCGACCGTTGTGCATTAAGTGCACTCCCAACGGTAATATTTTTTTCTGGTCGACATGTCGTTGTCGTCGATGGGTCAACACTTATGGTTTCGAGAGGTCGGCCCATAAGAGAGGCTCGTTCTAGTGCAAAACATGCTTGACAGTAGTTTCCTCTTTGGAAACCTGTTACCCAAAACGACATGTCGCTCATTAACGAGGGGTCGGTCTTGGTACTCTTGATCATTTTTTTTTTTTGTCAATATGTCTATTTCTTCGAGAATCCATATAAGTTCAAGGTTTTAGAACTCAAGATCTTGATCAACGAGTTGTTGACCACAAGGGATCGTTTCAGCCTTCTACTGAGGGGTCGGTACATACGAGACTCTCGATCAAAGGTAAACCCAGAATGACAGTTTAATGTTCCGGAACCTAATGTCATTCTAGCCGACCAGTCTTTGACCACGATGGGTCGATCCTAACTGCACCGAGGTGTCGATGAGATAAGACTGGTCGAGCTAACAGTGAAACCAAATACATATTTCCAAGTTGGGTTCCAATTCACTATCAACTTTCCTCTCTAGGCTTCATATGATTTTAACCATTTGTTCCACTAAGCTTAGGGATAGTCCTCTTTAAGGTGTGGGTACCACCTAAGCCATCTATGGCCAACATACGTATTTTGTGATTGTCATAATGATGAGCTTTAATCCAGTGAAGCATGATCTTTACTCTCGATCATCTTGGGTCTTCAAGCTTTCGGCAAATGGTTCTTTCTGAGTCTTGGAATTGACAAACTTAGGGACTTGGCCAAGCCGAGGCACTACCACATTTTCACGAGAGAAATGTTTTAAATAAAATTAAAATCAAGAAGCACTTGCCGTTGAAGCTCTTTCTCGTTGATGTGTGCTTCACCAAGATCCATCCAATGTGTGCCGATGCTCCTCCTTGTTGCC
The DNA here is from genome assembly GCA_013350335.1 of Chimonanthus salicifolius. Taxonomy (NCBI): domain Eukaryota; kingdom Viridiplantae; phylum Streptophyta; class Magnoliopsida; order Laurales; family Calycanthaceae; genus Chimonanthus; species Chimonanthus salicifolius. Next base: position 70,503,840 of record CM023536.1, on the reverse strand, counting down.
GTCATAGAGCAATCACAATTTCAGGGTGACTAGGAAACTGGTTCTACCAAAACTTTCCTAGTTGATTATCCTTTCCCCTCTCTTTCTCACAAACTCAATACATATGATTGGTTGTATTAGATTTCCCAAGTGTAGGCACAAAAAGAGAGTGATCCTTTTGTTGGCCCTTGTTTAAGGTCACTGATAATGATGAGGATCCAACAATTTTCCAAAGGATGTCCAACTGGTTGCACAAGAAATGGTATTTATAGAGAAGGCAACCAGTTTTTCGGGACAATCTAGTACCGACAGGTCGTTAAATAAAATGTTAGCGTTCAACTACCCGACCGTTGAGCATTAAATGCACTTCCAACGGCACAATTTTTATCTGACCGACAGGTCTATGTTACCGATGGGTCGACAGTCATGGCACCGAGAGGTTGGTCCATACGAGAGGCTCGGTCTAGGAAAACACCATACTGACAGAGTTTCAAGTCCAGAAACTAGTCTTACCCAGACCGACCTGTCGCCCTTTATCGATGTGTCGATCCTGGTACTCTCGACATGTCTGTCTTACCGATATGTCTGTTTTCTCGAGAGTCCAAATGAGTTCTAAGTTTCAAAACTCATAAGTCTTTATCGAAGAGACATTGACCACGAGGGGTTGTTTCATCTTTTCACCGAGGGGTCGGTGCATACGAGACTCTCGATCAGAGGCACACCCAGAATGGTAGTTCTATGATCCAAAACCTTTGTCAATCTGGCCAACCAGTCTTTGACCACGATGTGTCGATCCTGTCTCCACCGAGGGGTCGGTGAGAACGACTAGTTGAGCTGACAGTGAAAAAATACATATTTCCAAGTTGGGTTCCATTTCACTATCAAGTTTCCTCTCTAGGCTTCTTATGATTTTACCATTTGTTCAACTAAGCCTAGGAATGGTCCCCTTAAGGTGTGGGTACCACCTAAAGTCATCTATGGCTAAATACCTATTTTGTGATTCCCATAATGATGAGTTTTAATCCGATGGAGCATGATCTTCACTCTTGATGACCTTGAGTCTACAAGCTTCTAGGAAGTGTTTCTTCCCGAGTCATGGAATTGACAATCTTATGGACTCGGCAAGCCGGGGCACTAAAAGTATGTTTTTCTAATTAAAAGTATAATATACTTGATGCATATAATAGTTTTCCCATTTTTATTATATCACATACCTACTTTGATTGGAATTCCTACTGGGCGTGTGACTAAGCCCACAATTATTTCCCTTTTTATAATCTAATGCAGATAAGAAGAAAGGCGATGAGGCCGGGCCAAATACTAACCAATTGTGAATAGAAAGAAAGCAAAAGAAAGATCTTGGAGAGATTTACTCATTTTTTATATTTTGGAAGACGACTTAGTTTATTTTGTTATTTTATTTGTCTTTTGAGAGAATGTATTTTGTAGGAGTTTATGAGAGTTGGGAATGTAATTATTGATGTAATTCGTAATTTAACCGTTATGGGAACCCGACTACTTTGCTTTGTTTGAAATGAGAATGGATATATTTAGACACATGAAGGATCATGATTCATGTGATAAATGTTGTAATTGCTTTTGCAGGTTACAAAAGTGTGATGCAAATGTTAACATGGACTCTGTCCATGCACACACACTAAATGGGTCAGTCAAGGGTCAGGTCTTCGGACTCGTACTCAACTCACGTCGTGACGCTCGTCTCTCTTCCCACTCAAATATCCTTATTATATTACTCTAATCCTAGTGGGAGAGGGAGTGGCGTTTGTAACACCCCGCATTTCCTTAGCTTATAAAATTATTGGATTGGCCCACTTGGATTGCAATGTAATTGAATTTGAGATTAAAAAATGAAATGGACATTAGATGGGCAAGGAAATGGGTCAATTACCCAATTAAGACCCAATGGGTCATGGGTGAGCTTGATTTTAAAGTAATTGGTAAGTTTAGTTAAATTAGTTGAATTGGATAAATTAGTGCAAATAATCCATTAAAGTCCACCTCATCAAGTGAGGTGGCATGTGAGTGATGTGGCATACATGTCATCACATGGAAGCCAACTAAGCAAGGATGCCATGTCATCAAGTGACATGGCCAAGTGGGACCCAAGTGCCATGTGGTGACCAAGTCACCACAGGCATGGTCTACCATGACATGGGTTGACTTGGTCAACCACTTGTGAGTTCAAGTCTTGAGTTAAGGTTTATGCATGAGTTGAGAAGATGAAGGGATGAGATGGGGTAGCTTGTCTAAGTACATTGTACTTAGACACTTGGGAACCCAAGGGTCTTCACTTCAAAAGTTATGAAGCCACCCGTGGGAAGCCAAGGGTCTCTTTGGTTTAACCAAGGGTCTCCTTAGTTAGACCAAGGAATTATGAGAAAGAGTGAAAAGACTAAGTGTTAATACAAAAGACACAAACCAAGGCAACAGTGGGTTGGCTCGCCAAAGCAAAGTCATGCGGGCCAGTGTGTGTGGTCCAAAGCGGACAATATTGTGCTAGCGGGACGAATCGTTACAAATGGTATTAGAGAATGGTTCAACTCTCTGCTTGAGGGTGTCGGCTTGGTTCTTGTGTGTATAGAGCCAGGGATGGCTCTGGCTTTAAGGCGGGGTATATTGTAATACACCGCTCCAAAAGGGGTCTATAATGTGGAGCGTGTCAATGGAGAAAAAAGTCTCACATTGTTAGTTGCATTGGAAATTCCCTGGTGTATAAGAGGTAGTCTTCCTCCTTCTAGCACAAGGCTTTTTGGGAGCAACAGTGGGTTGGCTCGCCAAAGTGAAGTTGTGAGGCCCTGTGTATATGGGCCCAAAACGGACAATATTGTGCTAGCAATGAGCATATATACAGACTGTGTGAAGCAATGAGCATGAATTTACCAGCAGTGTAGCCACGTATCCTCACGGCAGAGTATCGTAGACGTCGATTGACAGGGGTACCATTTTGAGGAAAGAAATGACATGTATTAACTATGTTAGATGATATTCTCATAGAAAACTGCATGATTTCTGAATGTTTAAACTGTTGTATGATAACATGTTTATAAATTGATGATATATTGCATTATCTGTAGTTTTCTCTTTACTAGGCTAGTAGAGCTCACATCCCTTATGTTTCAGGGAACCCGAGTGAGAAAGGACAAGAGGACCTTATGCTATAGTAGGGGTGAATGCCCTCTATCTATCTATTCCCTCGTTGTTGGAAATTTAATGATATGTAGTTTTTATTCATATCTTTACGAACAATGTGATGTAATAAACACTCTAATGTGTCCATTTTGAGGCACAGTAGATAAGTAATAGAACTACTACGTTTCTTATGTATATCTCTAATGAGTATGTGGATGGGTATGTGTTTTAGTTATGGTGAATGTTAGGTAGAATGTATGTGACATTCTCTACTTGGACTTAATACAGGAGATTAAAGTTATAAACTACATGTTGGTTAGTAATGTGTCCACATACTCTGGCGACTGATGGGTTCTGTCAAGGTTTTGAGTTTCAAGTGGGCCATTGTTACCCCGCCATCCACCCGGGAACTTTACCAGCCCGGTTATGGCTGGATCCGAGGCTACCAAATACAATGTCCAAACTTTAGATCATGTGCAATATTAAGTCTATGGTGAGTTATAAATTCCGCAATTGTTAGAGGCTAAATGTTAGAAAAAAAAATTAGTTCACATTTTAGGAGGCCCTCTTGTAAAACCCCGGAATTTCAAAGATATCAATTTGCATGAATTTTACGGAATTGCCATTGTGAATTATTTTATAGGTATTTAAATGGGTAAGATGTTGGGCAATGGCCAATTAAGACCCAATGGCTATGGGTTATGTGTTGGAAATTAAATAAATGGGTAATGTATACTCAAGTGGGTCAAGAATTTTAAATGGGTCATAATTTGATAAATGGGTCAAAATGGCTAATTTGGATCCAATGGGTCTAGTTTGACTTTGTTGACCACTAAGTGAGTCCAAGATTGATTAAATTGGGGCTGTTTGGAGTTTGAAATAAAATTATGTAGTTGAGTTAAATAAGTGAGCTGATTTAGAATAATTATAGTGAGTGAGTTGATTGAAATAAATTTAAGTGAGTGAGTTGTTAATAAGTTTTAAATGAGTGGTGTGTGAAGTGGAAGAGTTGATGTTTCAAACTCACACCACTCCACATGTTGGAGGGCAGCTAGAGGGGGTGGGGGAGTTTCATCTCAAAGATGAAACCCCCACACATAGTCTTTAATGAGAAACAAATGGGAGATGAGCGGCCACATGGTCTTAACCCAAGTTGAACATCCACACGTTGGAAGCTTGAGGGTTTCCATTTTAGATGGAAACCCAAAAGCCACAACCGTTGGGTGGGTTTCATTTCAAAGATGAAACCCCCTCAAATGGAATAAATGCAAGACATAAATGGGGAGGGGAGTTACCAAGGGGGTGCCACCAAGGGACACCACCTTTGGTTAACTCCCAACACTTAAGCTCATTCATCCTATCTCCCTCTCCCTCCCTTGATCGTTTCTTTCATCTCCCAAAGACAAAACCGTAGCTGCTGGCTCTCTCCCACAATCTTTCCTTGGCCGATCACACCACCAAGATTAGTGGACTTAGAACAAAGGAATTGTATCCAAGGTGTTGATCATTCACACCTAAGGCTGAAATTCTATCTTCCTCTCAATCAAAACCTCAATTGGCAGAACCACTCCAAGGGGTTTACAGCAAGGTCAGCCTCGGCCAAAGAAGCAAGATAAAGAAAGGAAACAAGGAAGAGCAAAGAAAGACCGGAGGAGTCGCGGACCGGTGAGTGTTTTTGTTAAATGTTATTTAAAAGAATTATAGGGTTCGGCCAAGGTTTATGGCCGAACCCCATGGTTAAAAATGAAGGATTGAATGATATAGTTTAAGAAGAGATAATGGACCATAGGGTTCGGCCATACATGGAAAGACTTGGTCATTCTAAGGGTTGAAAATCATGGGACAGTTTGATGGTTTTAAAAGGATTTTTTTTTAATGAATGAAGTTTTGGATGTTGAATAAATCAGTTCAATGGAAGAACATGGGCTATGATTAAATTAATTTCTAAAATGTTCTATGGACCAAAAGTATGGAAAAGAAAGGGAGAGGTTCGGCCATGGAGTATGGCCGAACCCCACCCGATATATTTATGGAATTAGTATTTCTTAGACATTGAATCATGTGGTTGGTTTTATTAAATTTTAATGGATTTGATAATATGAAGATCATGGAACATTTTGAATGGTTTGTAAAGGATTTCTATGGGAACATATGGACAAGACATGGGTCGGCCATTTCATGGCCGAACCATGGGATTATTATGGCTAAGTTATGATATAGAGATACAAATGTGAAAAATCATAGGGTTCGGCCATATGTATGTTAAAGAATTTCAAGGGTTTAAAAGGACCCAATTATGGACCATTGCTATGATTTTTATGAATCAATTTTAAAGGAAATAAAGAACCATAGGGTTCGGCCATACCATGGAGTAGTTTTGATGGATGTAAGTGATGTTGGAACCAAGAAAATGATGGAAGATTAAGGGCTAGTTAATCACATGGATAGATGGGTAACTAGTCTTAATTAGGAAGGATTAAGAGATCCAATTTGGATTGGTGAGGTTTGGCCATGTTGTATGGCCGAACCCCACCAAGGTGGATTAGTTATGGTTATTGGTTTTTAAGAAAAATTAAACAAAAGGTTAGTCTAAATGGCATAATGGTAAATATGGATGAAATGGTCAAAGGTGAAAATGACCAAAGGATTTGAAATAGGGGCCAAAACCAAAATGGTAAGGTTCGGCCATGTTGTATGGCCGAACCCTACCAAGGTACATTTGGAGGATTAGGTTATTTGGATAGGTTTTGGGTTAAATAAAAGAGAGACCAAAGTTTAAGTAAGTGAGGTTCGGCCATGGGGTATGGCCGAACCCCACAAAGTGGTTTTTGGGACATAGGCTTAGTTGGAAATTAAATGGATATATGTTTGACTTGCTGCTATGTAAATAAGGTATCGGGATTGCTTGAACGGTGCACAAAGTCATGATCGGTTGACGGTTTAAAAGAACAGTCAAACTAAGTGAACATTGTGTAGGTTTCCTACCTTTTTGAACCACACTTATATTTGATGTTTTATCTTAATTTTGATGAATTATGTGCTAAGTTATTATGTTTCAAAGTGATTTTGTATGTTAAGATGTATTTACAAATGGCATGAAATCATGGACATCTCATGCATGGCATGGGGTGGTAATTATGGAAACCGGAAGTCACACTCCGTCGGGGAGTCCGAAAGACCATTGTGGGGTACCTTGATGATGAGAATCCAATCAAGAGGAATCCGGAGGCCACACTCCGTCGGGGCATCCGAAAAACACTGTGGGTACCTTGACGATGAGAATCCTGTCAAGAGGAGGCTATGTATATTTGTGATGGGTGGGACTCATTACATGTGCATTACATACATAGCGTTGTTTCTATGAGATTTTGTTGAACATGTATTATTATACTATTTGCATGTTTTTATACTAACCTTGTGGTAGCCCTATTCGGAAACAGCGCGTTGATCTAATGCCCTATCTCTATCCTTAGTGGATGACGCAGGAAAGGGGAAGAACGAGGATTTTGAATGAAACCAAGCATAGGAGCTTGGGCTTTGAATGGACTTTTAATGGATTGATTTATGGACTCTTTATATGGATAATGTAATTTGATAATTAGATGAGGTTGGCATGTAATAATGTAGTTAACTATTTGCTATAGTTTGGTAGGATTTGGATGGTTTAGAATGAATGCTTACTTTAAGGTTATTTTGGTAATTCTGGATGATTATGTACTTTGCTATCTTAAATTATAAAATGGAGTAGTCTTAAGATCTAATTATAACCATTAGTTAGATTAAATATATTCCGCAAGTCTTATTTGTACCATGTGTGGATCAGTTCTTATGGACAGTCCATATGCACATGGGCTTGGCCAGTTAAAGGTCGGCCTTTAGAAGTACGAACTTAACTCGCATCTTGACAACCCGCCCCGATCACTTGTTTATTATTATAAAAAATAAAAAATAAACTCTGATTATTAGAGTGAAAAAGGCGGGGTGTTACACCTCTAGGGCGGGGCGTGACACATCCATTTACCCAACTTAAACCCTGATTAATATGAACCATCTATCATTTCCCAGAGCCTATAAATAAATGCATTGGGATAAGGTTAAACTCGAATTTGACTGAGGATAATCTAGAATTGGCGTGGACCAGAGGAGGAGAAAGAGAAGAAAACAAGACGACCTTGGAAATTCGATTTTTCCTGGTTTGAATTTATTTTCCAATTTTCATTATTTTCTTGTGCTTTATTTGAATTCAAATCCAAGTATTGTAATTCGATTGCCATGTTGATGAATAAAATTCAAAGTGCAATGTCTTTTAGATTATCGTTTTCCAATTAATTCATGTTTGTGTTATGATTATTTGCATTGACTGTTATTCTGATAATTAATTATTTGGTTGGATTTATTATGTTGATTGCAAGAATAGATGTCACTCCTAAAAATTTTAGCTTGTTTGATCCACGATTTTAGTTGTTAATGCTCTTAGTTATAGGAGTGCAATGCCTTGTTTTTAGTGCTGACAGAAGGGCCGAATATAACCATTCAAGACTAAGGTCTATTTTTGTGAAAGGCATTTTAATAACTCCATAGATTTAATTCTTGAAATGACCATGAATGTAAATATGAATGTAATCATGATTAGTTTACGTGAGCTCCATATCTGGGATTTCATTCTATTTAGAAATTATGGAACATTAATGTCATGAAGATTTGTAGTCAATTTCATTCTATCACATGTATTTTGTATTGTTTGTCTAATTTTTTTTTGTTTTCATTTTAAATTCTTTTAATTATTTGATCTAATTCTTTTCATTCTTTTCATTTTTTTATTCATTGATCTCCAAAAATCCAAATGTTGTTTGTGAACTAGGATAGATGATTAAATGAATAATTTTTAGTTAACTTTATGTTAGATCTAAGTTATTCCCATGATTTCCAATTAATCCATCAACATAAGTTTCAAGTGGATCTTTAAATTAAGTAATTAATAATTGATTATGAATTTTTTTCAAAGATATATTTTCTGTAATTCTGTTGGGTTCGACCTCGCACTCACACTACTATATTATAAATGGTTCGTACGCTTGTGAATTATAAATATAAGACTTTTTGCATGCACAACATGAATCATTGGGCTGTGAATAGGTTTGAGTGTAGAGCGTATATACGTACTGGGTGAAGCACTTGGACCTCTAATAAGGTCACAGGTGTATAACGTATGCGCGGTCTTAATGTAAACCGCATAGATTGATAAACAGGGGCATTTGTTTTAGAAAGAAAGAGCATGCATTTTGAATTACTATGTTAGACGCTAATCTCATGGCAAAAGTTGCATAATTTTTTAGTGTATAAACTGTTATGTGATAACATGTTTATATGATCATATGCCATATTATCTGTTTTTTTTTTATCTTTACTAGGCTCTTTAGCTCACATCCTTTACATTGCAGGAAACCTGGATGAAGAGGGGATGGATGAACCCCAGTTGCAGGAGGGATGGAGATTCTCTATATTTCCTCGTTGTTGGGAATTTTATATAAAATATGTGTATTGTCTTTATGAACTTCTATGATGTAATAAACCCTTGAGTGCCCGGTTGAGACACTGTTAGACATGTAATAAAACTGCTATGTTTCAGACGGGCAATTCTGATGTTATGATTCATTCTTAGATTCTTATTGAGAGATATGAGACATGTTTGAGTCCACATGTGAAGAGCATGTGTGACATTTTTTTTGGGCTTCTGGTAGGTTGAGAATCGAAGCTTGCAGACTATGATTTGACTAGTGAAATATCCTTCATGTCCGCGGTGTCTAGGAAAGTTTTGTCTAAGGACTCTGGGTTTTAAGTGGGACCTTTGTGACCCCTCCAGTTCCTAGGAACTTACCTGGCCATGTCATGGTTGGATCTAAACCGGTCTAATGTTGTGTTTGGACTTTCAAGTAAATTAATGGTCAAAGCCCATGATCTACGTTCAAAGAGTTAAAGTTTAAGACTTCGGCTATCTTGTGAGTGCTTAGTGTTAGGAAAAAAAAAAACCACCTTGCGTTTTATCCCTAGCGGGGTGGGGCGTGACATCGTCTACCTGCCAGCTCCCACCCAACGGATAGGGAGCTTCAGGGTTTTTTTCAAATGCCTATTTGAAGGCTTCACTCTTCTCTCTCTCTGGCCATCATTCTCTCTCTAATTTTCTTCTACTATTTCATTCTTCTTATTCTTCCCTTTTTCTGCAAACAGCAACCCTCTGGTATTGAATTGCTTTGGTTTTTTTGTTTGAACAAACGGTGTGTTTTTCACCCGGTTCTTCTCTCTAAAATATAGTTTGTGTAACGCCCCTCCCTTTTTCACTTACTTTCCGAAAATCAGAGTCTATTTTTTTTAAAAAAAAAAGTGATAGAGAGTGGGACGTCACAACGCGAGTTAAGTCCGAGTTTCTAAAGCCCGACCCTTAACTGGCCAACCATACGTGTGCGTGGACTAAGTCCACTGAGATGGTTCACACGTATTGAGTTTATATTTGCGGAATATAACATAAACTGCTTGCGGATTATAATAGAACCTAAGGCTACTTCATTTTAGATAGCAAAGTACTTAGTCACTTAACCAACTTAACTTAAATTAAATATCCATACTAAATCATTCACAAACCATCGCAAATATCTAATTATTACATGCCGAAGTCTAACTACTCAAATTACATGTCCTTGAGCAACTTAATAAAATAATAATAAAAACATTCCAAAGTCCTTATGCTTTGCTCCGTTCAAGATCATCATTTCTTTCATTTCCTGTTTCATTCACTAGGGTAGAAGTAGGGCGTTAGAATAACGGGCCCATTAGGAATGCTAAGTATGGCTAACACATGGTTAGTATAAGACATGCATATAAATAATATAATATCGAAACCTTGTAAATCATGCCATGCCATGTATGCAATGAGTCCCACCCATCACAATCAAACATATCCTCTTGATGGGATTCTCATCATCAAGGTACCCCCACATAGGTCTTTCGGACTCCTCGACGGAGTGTGGCTGTAATGGTCCGGAATTTATAAAGTAATATATATGTGTTATTATTTATTTTTTTTATGGTGGAATTTGGAAATTGGATGGAATAGATAATAAATGGATCAAAATGTGGACAAAGGCCCAACTAGGGCCCAATGGATTATGGATTGGATTTAAGTTTACTTAAAGGGTCAATGGTGGTCAATTGGGCCAAGGATGGTCAAATTGGGCCCAGTACCCAATTGGGACCCAATGGATCAAGATGATGTAAGCCCTAAGGTAAATGGGTAAGGGTGAATGTAATTGGGCCATGGGCCCAATGATGATCCAATTAGTTGGAATGGGTTGAATTAAATTTAAATCACCTAAGTTAATTTGAATTAAGCCAAGGTGATGTGGCCAATTGGGACCCACCTCCACCTCACTAAGTGAGGTGGCGTGTGGACCAAGAATTGGTGGGGCCGGCCACCATGGTTGACTTGGTCAACCATGGGTGGATTTTATGGAAGAAATTTAATAGAATTAAATTAAATGGGAATTAACTTAACCTAATTATCTAATTAATTAAATGATTAAATTATTCAAATGATGTTCAAATGGTCAAAAGGTGGAAAACCAAAAGCCATCTTATCTTAAGGCAAAAAGAAAAAAAACGTTGGGTAATGTGGTTGGGTCAAAAAGCATGAAAAATATCTAAGTTGGGTTGGTGGGAGAGTTAATGTGGAGTGTATTTTAGACAACCAAGAGATGAGATGACTTTTCATCTCATTCTCTCCACTCCAACGATCTCATACTCTCTCCCTCTCTTGTTCTCCAATCGGTATTCGGTAGGATTCCTACCTTTTTGTAAGCCATGGATTGAGTGATGGTTTCTTTGAATTAGTTTGGAAATTATATGGTATGTTTTAAGATTGGTTTTGAATTATGTATTATGTAGGGGTTTTTACTGGATTTATTCCGGTAAGCATATGATTGGGTTAAAATGGGTTTTAATGCTATGATGTGATTATTGAGGCTTTGCTTGATCTATTTTGGGTAATCAAGTTATATGTTTTATTGATGGGATTTTTTTTTTAAATGTCATGGTTTGTTATTATATTCATTACATGGCATATGGCATCTACATCTCATGCATGGCATGGGAGGGATATGACAGGGGAAGGATGAAATGAAACAGGAGTCCATGCTCCGTCGGGGCGACCGATAAACAGACATGGAGATATTTTGATGTGTTTGATGTATCAGGGATGTTGTATGTAGTTATGATACCTTGATGATGGTTCTTCCATCAAGGGGGATGATTTGTAATTGTTTTATATCTGGACGAGGTTTTGCCGTCCAGGGGAATGATTTGTGATTGTTTTATATCTGGACGAGGTTTTGCCGTCCAGGGGGATGATTTGTGATTGTTTTATATCTTGACGAGGTTTTGCCGTCAAGGGGGATATGACAGCATGATGGTATGGATGATGGGTGGGATTCATAACACAAACACCCATGGCATAGCATTCATTTTATGGTTTTCGTTATACTATTATCTATATGCTTTGTTTTCACTAATCCATGTGTTAGCTCTACTCGGAGTCCTACTGGGCGCGTTGTCTAACGCCCTACTTCTACCCTAGCTGATGACGCAGGAAATGCCGGAGCAGAAGGACGGGACGGGAGCCAAGCTTAGAAGCTTGGGGAGGTGAACTCTTTACTTTATTAAAGTTTATTTTTGGGAAATGTATATTTGAACAGTTTAGCTTATTGGACTGTATAATTAGATTACTCTTATATTTTGGTTTATTTTGGAAGTTGAGACGTTATGATATTTTGGTAATATTATGAATGTTATCTTCCCTGCTATCTCAAATTTGTAGGATAGTCTTTATTGTTAATTCCTCACTTAGTTGTAATATTCCTTGAGCTTACGTCTACGTGTGAGCTGTTCTTCGTGGACTTCATTCCACGCACACGTAGGGTTGGCCAGTTAAGGGCCGGGCTTTAGAAGCTCGGACTTAACTCGCGTCGTGACGTCCGCGCCCTTTGTCACTATGGAAAAAAAAAATAGACTCTGATTTAAGGTGAAAAGGGGCGGGCGTTACAGTGGCCCCTCCGGTTATCTCTTGATGGGATTCTCATTATTAAGATACCCCCACATAGGTTTTTTGGACGCCCCGACGAAGTGTGGTCCCTCCGGTCCCATAACCTTCACCCCATGCCATGCATGAGTTACTAATGAATTCCATGCTATTTTATATGATAAATCTAGCATTAAATCCTCATATTTGCAACATATTATTTTAAAACTTCACTCACAAAAAAATAAGATAAAACCAACATACATAACCATGGTTTCAAATAAGGTAGAATCCTACCCAAGACAACTAAGGTGTCCTTGAGCTTTAATCCGGCAGCCGATCACGATCGTGCCCCCCTTTGTGTAGTCCCGTTACCTTATAACATATCCATGAATTAAACCAACAACCCATTTGATTTGTAATGGTATCTTAGTCCAAAAACACAACTTGTGGGGTTCGGCTATACACCATGGCTGAACCTCACTTACTTGGATTTTAACCCTTAGTCCACTAAAATCCAACTTTGTGGGGTTCGGCCAGACAACATGGCCAAACCTCACCATCTTGATTTTTGGTCCCTCTTTCAAAATCACTTGATCCCTTTAATTAAATCCAATCACCAATCCATTAATCTAATTATCCGCACATTAACCTTTTAATAAATACATCAACATAAGTCCATAAGAAATCCTTAGTGGGTTCGGACATACACCATGGCCGAACCTCACTCCCTTGATTTTTATGCTCAGTTTTCAATCCTTTGATCTTTAGGTTAGATACAAGATCATGACCTCTTGATTCATACATCAATCACTCATACCACAATTGTTTATCATTGATAACCATTTAAACCCACCAAATATTTTCCATGGGGTTCGGCCATACACCATGGCCGAACCCATGGTTCATCCTTTTCACCTTTAATTACATTCTATGCCATCAATCATCCATGGCCAATTAATTGGTTTATTTACTTATAACCAAGTCCCAAAAAGGATCCACCAAAAGGTTCATGGGGTTCGGCCATACACATAGCCGAACCCTATGATATCTAAATCCATAAAGAGTACTTGGTGGGGTTCGGCCATACACCATGGCCGAACCTCACCCTTGGGTTTTGGTGCTCCCCTTTTCTATTCTTTTAGATGAATATCCCCATAACTTCCCATCCAACTCATTTATAATTTATTTCAAATCAACTCACTCACTTAACTCATCACTTTAAAAACCAACTCACTCATTTAATTATCTTTCCATTTTAATTCACTTGACTCAACTTAATTATTTGATTTCCTTTCCAACTTAAATCAGTCCCAACTTAATTAAGCTTGGACTCACTTTGATGGTCAACCAAGTCAAACATGATCCATTGGGTCCCAATTGAGCATTTTGACCCAAATAGCCACCTTGACCCAATTAAGTGTAACTTACCCATTTACCCTACATTGAACACTCATTCTATACCCGTTGGGTCTTAATTGAGCCATTGCCCAATATCTTACCCATCTGAGATCCATGTCCATTAATTCATAATTTAAATGGACAAAATTCATGTAAATTGATATCTTAAAAATCCGGGGTGTTACAGTTTGGATTAAGATTAGGTCCCTGAGAAAATCTGGAAAAAGACACCCGTGAAAAACACAGCAAAAAAATCCAAGAAAAATGAAATGAGAACTGTCGACCAGTCGAGCATGCTCAACCAGTCGAACCTGTGAGGTGTTTTTGGGACATAAATGTAATTTCTTGAAAATGTAGAGGACATAAAGTTAATTTTCAAAATTGTTTCAAAAATGCAAAAATGGAATTTTAAGTTAGAATTTCATGTTTTGACAGCTTCATATGTTTCTTTTATGCATTGTGTGTAAAGACCCGCCCATTCAACCTTAACAAAAGGGGCCTCACAAGAGTTAACAAGACCAACTAACATGGGACGTCCAACATGACTCAATTTTTTTTAATCATGACAACAATTCACATGGTACCCAAATAAATTTTAGAGTGCGTGGAATAGTTTCTTAAAATAACCATGATCGAACAACATAACATCCGGCATTAAATTTGTCCATTAACACATATGATATATGAAGCCAAACCACAGCTAAACTCAAATATAACTAATCTCATTGTCTCACTGTAATACCCTAGATTTTCAGTATATCAATATTTACGGAAATTGCCATTGAAATGGTGAATTAAAAGGATATGGCCTTAAATGGGTAAATTGTGGGGTCCATTGTTCAATTAAGACCCAATGTACATGTTATAAGGATCAAATTAAAGTAAATGGGTAATGTGCATTTAATTGGGTCAAGGTGGTTATTTGGGTCAAAAGACTCAATTGGGACCCAATGGGTCGTATTGGACTTGATTGACCATTAGGTGAGCTCAAGCTTAATTTGGTTAAGGCTGAATTAAATGGGAATGCAAACAAGTGTTTAAGTTAACTCAAATTAAATGGATGAGTTGAGTTTAATGGTGGAGTTGAATTTATTGGTTGAGTTGCATTAAAATGATGAGTTAAATGGGTGAGTTGAGTCAGATGAGTTGGATGGGAAATTATGGAGATATTTATCTCAAAGGAGTGAAGTGTGAAAGGGAAGGGCTGTTGTTTCAAACCCCAAAAACAAGGGGTACACGTTGGATGCATGGGAGGTCATCTCATGCATGAAACTCTTAGATAAACAATGAATGTAAGTGGTGTTTTTGTGGGAGTTACATATGGGGAGAGGTTGAATTTCAAATTCAAAATAATATACACGTTGGATTGCATGAGAGTTTATTCTATGCATGGGACTTCAAATGGAGAGAAAATGGGAAGGACGGTTTAGCACATGGGAGTTTCATTTCAAAGATGAAAGCCCCACATGAAGATTTAAATGAAAAGTGGAGGAGTTTTTATTTCAAATTCAAATCCAAATAAGAATTAAAGGGGAGTTGGATGGTTGGGTGGTCCAAGGACTAAGACAAAACCATTGGGCTCAAGGAGTTTCATCTCATGGATGAAACTCCCACATGGGCAACTAATGAAGAGTGGCGGTTACACAAGGCCAACTAAGGCTAGCCGTTGTAGCTTTTGGGAGTTTTATTTCAATATGAAACTCTCACACGGAACGGTAATGAGAGAAGGATAATGGGAGGAAAGTATACACCAAGATAATCTTTGGAAGCCGTTGGGTGCCTTGGGAGTTTCATCTCAAGGATGAAACCCCCAAGGGAGGCATTAAGGAATGGAGTTACAAATGGGTTCACACATGAAGAAGGTTGCACCAAGGCAGTCCAAGAGCCAAAACCGTTGGGAGGGTTTCATTTCAAGGATGAAACCCCCAAATGGAATAAGTGAAGGAGATGAATGCAAATGGGAGTTACAAGTGGTGCCACCAAAAGACACCACCCCTTGGGCTGAATTTCATTAACCAAAGAGTTTTCATTTCCACTCTCTCTCACCCTCTCTTAGCCGACCAGCACTCTAAGGAAAAGAAGATCAAAACACTTTGAGAATTCTATCTCATTCCCTCCCTCTCAAGGCCGGTTCTCCTCTCAAAGACCAAGAAGGATTTGGAGCATTGTTCTAAGCTTCTCTCTCAATCCATATCACCTGGCTGAATTATTCCAAGGGATTTGCAGCAAGGTTAGTCTCGGGCAAAGGAGCAAGAAAGAAGAAGGAGAGGCTAAGGAAGGAAAGGAACAAGCCGGAGCAAAGGACAAATTGGAGGAGTCGTGGAAACGGTAGGTTTTTCTTGATGGATTGTATTTAAAATAAGAACCATAGGGTTCTGCCAAGGGTATGGCCGAACCCCATAGAGGAAAATTAAAGGATGAATATGATTTGTTAATGAAAAGGATGAACCATAGGGTTCGGCCATGGTGCATGGCCGAACCCCATGGAAAGACATTGGATACTCATAGGGATTTTGAAAGATAGAAATCAAAGAAGTAAATTAGAATTTTAAAAGGCTGTAAAGGGTCCAAATGGATGCTTGTATGGGTATTCCATCAAAGGATTATAGATATAAATGAATGATTGTTTTTAAGAGAAGAAGTTGGACCATAGGGTTCAGCCTTATGTATGGCCGAACCCCATGAAAAATCATTGGTTATCTTATGGGTTTTTGAGAGATGAAAACCATGGAATGTTATGAATGTTTAAAAGGGTTTAAAATGGATACATGGTTAAGGACATGGTTCGATCATTGCATGGTTGAACCCTAATGTTATTATGGCTAAGATGCTAATCATGAACCATGTATGGAATGGGTGGAAAATCAGGGATTAAAAGGGTAAGGTTCGGCAATGTTGTATGGCCGAACCCCACCAAAGAATATGTATGGACTTAGGGTTTTTGGATATTGAATTTAAGTGGATTGTTTTAATATTTTTTTTAAGGGTTTCAAAACATGAAATTGGTGGATGCATGTTAAAGATTTTTGAAGGACTTTGAAGGGATTAAATAGAGTAATGTTTGTGGACATAGGTTGTTAGCAAGGTTAAACAATTGTTGTACAAATGATTATCTAAGGGAAAGAATGGCAAAATTGTAAATAGGTGAAAATAAGGAACCATGGGTTCGGCCATGGTGTATGGCCGAACCCCATGGGAATCATTCGCTGGACATAGGGCCAATGTATGATGGATTAAAGTGAATGAAAGGTTAAACAAGGGTTAGACCAATGGCAAAAACAGTAAATACAAGCTAGAATGTAAAAATGAGAAATTGATGAATCATGGGTTCGGCCATGATGTATGGCCGAACCCATGGGTAATATTTTTATGGACTTATGATGTTATGTGTGTTAGATGGATAATGTGTGAATGATTAGATGAATGGATTGACAATGAGACTTAATTAAAGGGGACTAAAGGACCAAAACCAAGATGATGAAGTTCAGCCATTGTATGGCCGAACCTCATCAAGGTGTGTTTTATGGATTGAGGGTTTTAAATGGGTCATTTGGATGAGATTGGTTAAATAAAAGGGACCAAATTAAAAAGGGTAAGGTTTGGCATGGTGTATGGCCGAACCCCATAAGGATGGTTTTTGGACTTAGACTTAATTGGAAATCAAATGGATATTGTCTTGACTTGTTGATATGTAAACAAGGTGACGGGACCTCACAAACGGTGCAAGATCGAGAGCAGTTGCCGGATTAAGAAGCAAAGGACACTTGAGTGGTCTTTTGGTAGGATTTTACCTTATTGAAACATGAATATGTATATGGTTTTATCTTTATTTGATGGTTTAAGTTGCAATTTATATTATGTTTCAAAAGTGAAGATTTTAATGCTATGGTATTTATATTACGTAACATATGGATATCTACATCTCATGCATGGCATGGGAGGGGAATTTGTAACCGGAGGCCACGCTCCGTCGGGGCGTCCGTGAGGCAATCGTGGGAAGACCTTGATGTGTATAATGCCATCAAGTAGAATCCGGAGGCCACACTCCATCGGGGCGTCCGAAAGACCACTGTGGGGATACCTTGATGAGGAGAATTCCATCAAGAGGTTACATGTATGTGATGGGTGGGACTCATTGCATAAGGCATATGGCATGGCATGATTTTATATGGTTTTGACGATATAATATTATACATGTTTTTGTAATACTAACCCATGTGTTAGCCCTATTTAGAATTCCTACTGGGTGCGTTGTTCTAACGCCTTACTTCTACCCTAGTGAATGACACAGGAAAGGAAGAGATCGAAGATCGTGAAAGAAGCCAAGCATAAGAGCTTAGATATATGAATGGATTTTATTTATTAGATTTTGTTAAGTTACCATGGGCATGTAATAACTTAGATATTATTGCTATGGTTTGGAATGGTTTGATTGAATGATTAAGTTAAGGTAATTTTGGATAAATGACTAAGTACTTTGCTATCTAAAAGAAATGGACTAGAGTTAGGTTCTATTATAATCCGCAATCAGTATATGTTTTATTTCGCAAGTTAACTTGAGTATGTGTGAACCATTTTAGTGGACTTGGTCCACGCACACGTATGGTTGGCCACTTAAAGGTTGGGCTTTGGAAGCTCGGACTTAACTCGAGTCGTGACATCGCGCTCTTTATCACTTTTGTCTTTTTTTTTAAAAAAAAAATATACTCTGATTTCGAGTAAAAAGGGCGGGGTGTTACACTCACACTCAAGGCAAATAACAAAATCAAAATCTAAAACCACGTCTAGACTATTACAATTCCTCAAATGACACTCTAAGTGCCTCAAAACATAACAAAAAATAAACTAAACTATTAATCGCTATTTTGGGAAATAAAACGGTCTAAGACTTCACTCCTAACAACTCCAAGAAAACTAAGCTTGCTTTTGAGCTGCTCCTTGATCTAACTCCAAAGGTACTTATAAAACGTAAGGGGAATGAGCACCATGCCCAATGAAAGAAACAAACACAACCATGCAACATAATCGTACATGAATTCCTTATAGATCAAGTTAAATAAAATATATGCATATAATGCATGTAATGCAAAATGGAAAATGCAAAGATGATGGATGAATCCCAATCCCATGCCATCATCCAAACTCCAATGCGCATATCACTTGGTCCACAGACCTGGTTCATCAACCACAAGCTAAGCTGTCCGTTACAGCGTACCACCCAAATACTGGCTTGTCAAATGACATGATTGTCTCTCAGTCACTAGCATAGGTATGACCTGTAATGCAACCCTACATTGGTCGACAACTTAAGTTGATGGTCATAAAGGTCCTACAGCCTAAGATAAAAATTATTTACCGAACTACTGCAAAACTGCCTTCAAATCTAGATTCTGAAATTTGATCCGACTTACAGATCAAATTGGGGTATCAAACCTTAGCAAAAAAATTCCAAATTTTAACTGGAGATAGATCTCCTTGTCTAGATAAGAATAGGCACAAAATTTTGCATCATTTCGATACCTAGAGATGAAATTATGATTTATTTAAAGAATTGCAGTAAAACTGTATCTCAGACCTAAACTAGAAATTTGGTCTGTCTTTCAGACCTGATTTGGGGCATATGTCTATATTCTTTTGCTCTCAAATTTAGACTGCAACTAGACCTATTAGTTTAGTTTCCAGAAAATCAAATTTCGTTGAAAAAATCATTCGGAAGTCCCCAAAATTTCAATTTTTTTTTCCCCTCTCATCTCCTTGTTCGAATTTCACAAAAGTAAACCATAGATGGTTGGTCGAATTTGAGAGAGAGCACCATAGAGATAAGAGATGGAATATCAAGGAATAATTCTAAGAAAACAATTTGAAAAAGGGAAAATTTCATACATACCTATTGGAGAAGATGGAATCCCAAAATAAAAGCCAAGAAAACTAAGAGAAATCCAATATAAAATCCCAATTGAATCCAAGTTGAAGAAAGGAGAGACGCCCAAGGAGGAAAGAGTTTTTTTTTTTCTTCTAAATTTTGAATGTGGCATGGTTTATTCGAATATCTCCTTTGAATAAGGAGTGAATTGTACCTTAGTTTAATAATGATAGACTTAACTAAGAATTGATATTGAACTATATAAAAATTATATAGAGACATTGTGATTTAAAAATTTATTTTTTAACAAAAATGTATATTTTCATTTGTAAAAATTTTTACAATAATTTATGATAAAGTTGAGCTCATTTAATCATTACTTAATTCTATTTTCACTATTAGAAATTTTAAATGGTATAATCACTAAAGCGAACAAAATTGATGAAGAAAAACCTTTAATTAATAATAGTTAAGTCAGGACAAAAATTAAGGGGCTAAATCATTAATTAGAAATGTAAGAAACAAAGTGAGCAAAACCACAAAAGTTTGTGGCCTATCATCATGGTCATCGAGAAACACAAAGGACACAACCGTCTCCACAAGCTTCCTTCTCTCCACAGGAACTGATGCACCTAGGGTTTCTTCTTTCTCCACTCCAAATCCTCCATTCCAGCTCAGATCCCAAAATTCATCTCTTGCACTTCATTATATTCTCCGTCTTTCTCTGTTCGGTGAGTGCTTTCACTTCTCTTCCTCGATTCGCCTTTGGAAAAATCCGCTTCTTTTTTTTGTTTTTTCTCCTCAACTTCGAATTTCACTCATTAGGTCTAAATTTACAATTTTTTAAGTTACTGTGAGGATTTTGTGCCATAATTTCTACTAATCTGGTAGGTAATATTGTTTGAGCTGATAGAAGGTGTTTGATGGACTAGTGATTGGGGCTTGTTCTCTCGATTTCTACGTTGTGTACATAAATCATATGAGTTTTTTCTTTTAAAAAAAAAAAAAAAACAAATCCTGCTATAACTAGGCTTTTATCATTATTAGCTTCTGTTTTTTTTTTTTTTTTTTCCCTTTTTTTTTTCCTTCCTTTTTAAATCATCACCACCATTGCTTGGGATTGCATTGTTCAAATTTTGGACATTGCAAGTTAGGGTTTCCTTTCTTTTCAGCGTTTTTGAGTTGTTCTGATTAGTTGGATTCTTTCCATCATGGAGTATGGTGGAGAAGCTGGGTTTCCTGGTAATGCTGGCCACATGCTGCCAGAAATGCCAGCCTCTGGTACTGACAACTGGGCCCAGGGATATAGTGATCAGGCAATTTGGGCAACAGAGGATGATTATGGAGCTTGGAATGGTGACCCTACTGCAGACTCTATGTCTAACTCAAATTATGATGGGCAGCAGTCTCAGACTCGATCTGGGAGCGAACCCCCAAACAAGAAATTGCGGAATTCACAGGGTGATACTCAGGGAAATGGATACAGCAGAGATCGGGATCCACCTGGAAACCGATCAAAGGCAATTGGGAAAATGTTCTTCAAGACAAAATTATGCTGCAAATTTCGTGCAGGGACTTGTCCTTATATAACAAATTGTAACTTTGCACATGGAATTGAGGAACTGCGGAAGCCTCCGCCTAATTGGCAGGAGATTGTTGCTGCTCAGGATGATGATAGGGGCCTGCTGGAACCAAGGGAGGAACATCAGATACCATCTTTGAGTTCCTCAGGTATGGGTGGGGAGACTCAGAGGTCTTACAAAGGGCGACACTGTAAGAAGTTCTACACCGAAGAGGGCTGCCCATATGGGGACATGTGCACTTTTCTTCATGATGAGCAGTCAAAAGCTCGGGAGAGTGTGGCAATAAGTTTGGGGCCTACCGCTGGCAGTGGGTATGGTGGTAATGGTCAGAATCAAAAGCCTTCGAATTGGAAAACAAGGATTTGTAACAAGTGGGAGATGACTGGCTATTGTCCATTTGGGAGCAAGTGCCATTTTGCACATGGATTGGGAGGTATGGTTCTTCTCCTCTTAACAGGTATCATTTCCTAATGTAATACAAGCAGTCTTAGTGAAATGCTTCTCTTGCGCAGCTGATAAAGAAGAAATTCTATCACACATTGAGCTACATGTCTTCCTTCATCTTATTTATTCCTTACACAAGCACTATTTTCATTATGTTTCTATTGTACAGATTATATTTGAATAGTTTGTTCTCTGCTTCTGCTGTTCTTACTTTTGAGCATATTGGTTACCCTTTGCTTTGGAAAATCAGTTGCAGATGCAAATCCCCATAAAACCAATATACTGCAATTTGATCTTCACTAGGACACATACGACTTTCGTCTCTATCAGTGCTGAACCCCAACTCTAAAACTTGAGTTTCATTTCCGTCTTTTCTGACATGTAGCTCTTTTACAACAGAGCTTCACAAGTATGGTGGGGGGCTTTTGGACATGGAAGGTAGAGATTCCTCCTCAGCTTTTTCAGATTCAAAGCAGACTGTTGCTTCAACGAAGACTCCTGCAAATACTGTTACTGCATCAAGTGCACCAGTTTCCCATTCAGATGTTTATCATATGGGAGTTAATTCTCAGAGGTCTGCGGGTGTGAATCAGAGGCAGGGCCAGAGCTCCCTTCAGAAATGGAAGGGACCAGACAGGATCAGTAGGATTTATGGTGATTGGATCGATGACAATGAGTGGGAATCAGCTCGCTGATTCAGTCCAGAGCATTTTAGTTAAATCATAAAATTATCCAGCGACTCCAGTTAATGACTGACCTGTGAACTAAAGTGCCTGGCTATTGCCTGATGAAGCAAAACCTGACTGTTGAAGAATGTGAAGGTTATTACATTACAGTCAATGAGTGTTTATGCATTGTTCTCCATGGATTCCATCTTAGAAAAACTGGTTATTCATGAGAACCTTTGATATTACGATCAAGGTTAGGTCACTTGTTACTTGAATAGAACTACATCCGCATGTAAGACAGAGACATAGCTGTTGTGGTTGGTCCATTAATAAAGATGGCAAGCATTGTTCTGGGTCTGGTGGATCCATTCCATTTTCATGCAGTGATTATACGTCTGTTAGTGGCCATATTGCAGGGGAAAGGAATTACTGGATGCTCACACATTTAGTGTTCCAATCTTCCGTGAACGAACTTGTGGTAATTTTCACTAGATTATTAATTCTTCTTGTTTCAATGATTACTTCCACATGCAGATATATTTTTCATGGTTCCAGATAAGAATCTGTTTATTTGACTGTCACATATACTGTAATTTGTTTAATGGTTTCCCATGCTTGTTCTTGGGATAAAATGATGATGATGATCAAGGACATTCTTCTTTCTAACAATGGTCAGCTTTTAAAGTTATTTATAAAATTTGTCTTTGATGCCCTTCCCTTTTTTTTTAGAACCTTTTTGTTGAATTCTCGACATACTAATTAGTACTGCAGCATGTTCGAACAATATACACCGAGGTCTTTATCTTGTATTTATGATGTTAAATGGTTTACTATTAAAACAATTAAGGCCCAATGTGGACCTATACTTTCCCAACTGTATCCAGGAACTCTATATTCTCTTTATCTTAGTATATATTGACATATTCTTTATGGATGTAGTTCTTAACTATTTCCCATAATTAATTACCCAAACACCTTTTATCTTGATCTTTCTAAATAAAAGAAGCCGTACAAGAGTTTCTCCTTTTTTTTCCACTTTTTCATGATTCATTTCAATGGGAAAGTGAATTTCGTTGTTGGTCTATATTTTTATTTTCTGAAGCTCTGATTGATACTATTTCAACTTTCTTTAGGCATCCTCTTGGTGATCAAGGTTTTGTTAAATGATTTAGATTATCAGCTCATCCCAGTTTCTCTCAACTCTCAACGATGCTCATCTTATACTTCTCTTCGAATTCCATTTAGTTCTAATGCTCTGTTTCCCTTTAGCTTGGCCAGGTGTGTATCTTTATATTTTCTAATGATTTTTCATTTGTGTCTATTAAATTATTATCATCACTCACATTCCTTATATTTTATTTCCTTAAAAGTATTTAATCCATCTATTTTCTTGTATATATGGTTGAGAGACAAACATATTATCCAAAATTGAAGAGTCAAAATTTACAAAACATGAGATTGGGAAATTCTAATCTTTTGCGCCATGTCGAAAGGCCTAAAGTCAAAATCAGAAGGTCCTAATTTAGATTTCTTGGACACTTGCACACAAATAAAATATATTAAACAAAGAGAGCATTGTATTGTAATCCATATTCATAATCCAGGCTTATCAATCCCAACAATTAAGCTAAGACTGGGTAATGTTAACCCTTTTCACTGGCCCATTGACCCCTAGAATTGTAGAATTCCTTTCTTTCAGCAAATCTGCTGTTATATCTCAGTCATCTCTCTCAATCTCGGACTCATAGAATGAAAGACATAATAAAGAATTTTGTCTTCCCACTTCAGAAATATATGTAATTGCTGCATATTTAACTTTTTTTCGTTTAATTTTTACTTGAATATTTTTGTACGCAACTATTTTCTATGAAAATTAATTTATTTTAAAGATTCAGTTTTTATAGAAAATGAAATTTTAGAGGTGAAACTCGGGTCGGGTTCTGAGAAGACAAAAACCAGCATTAAATTCGGGTCAGGGTGGGTTTTAAGAAATCCGACCTGACCCAACCTGATTCAACCCTATGAAATTTATAGATTTGTTTTTCGAAGTTGTTAATTTCTATTTTGTGTTTACCTTTGATGAGGATGATGGTGATGGTGATGATGATGACGATGAAGGGCTGAGGCATATGTTTAAATCGATTGCACCTATTTCTAAATGATAATAGTGATGGTGATGGTTGGATAATAGTAATCGTGTTATTTGTAGTGTTAGTTAATCAAACCTATATCTAAAAAATATTGCTAATATAATAAAGAGGTTGATTTGGCCAAGAGGGTGTTTAAGAGGGTGTTTCAGCATGAAATATGAGTTAGGTCATGAATTGGGTAATAGATTTATTTGTTTGGTCATAGATAAAATCACGAGTCATGGATCTGTCAGAGGTTGTGGTCGATTTGATTCTTTGATCATTGGTCGAGTTGGACATGATTTGTCAATAAGTTGGGTCATAAAAGCCTTGTTGAAATTACTATTCAACATTTTTCCGTAAGTTTATAGAAACCATTTTCTATAGAAAAAGATTTGCACAAATCAATAAACAGAAAATTCAATATAGAATTTATATTTCATTTCTAAAAACTGGTTTACACAAACGAATTTTGCTCTAAGATTTATACTAGAGATATATCTCCTTGTTTTGATCATAATGGACACAAATTTCGCATTGTTTCGATAATCAGAGATCAAGTTACGATTTTTGGAAGTCACGTCCACAAAATTGCACCCACGAGAATTTTTTAAGCAATATTATAAAAGAAAATAATTAAAAATAGAACAATGAATTTGTAATACCCCGCCCCAGAGGGGTCTATAATGTGGAGCGTGTCTATAGAGAAAAAAGTCTCACATTGCTAGTTGCATTGGAAATTCCGTAGTATATAAGTGGTAGCTTTCCTCCTTCTAGCACAAGACCTTTACAATAGTGGGTTGGCTCACTAAAGCAAAGCCGTGTGGGCCCAATACATGAATGCATGGAAAATAAAAAATTAAAGAAAATGAGGTTAGGCACTTACCTTGGCCTGTAGTGCCTTCCTGCAAGAAATTTTTAGAGCGCTATTCAAAATCCCTGTACAATGAAATACCACAAAACAAAGTGAAGATTTTGACTCTCATAAATAATGGATAAAACCAAATCTAGATGCAATTTTCCTAAACTAGAACTAGTGGAGGAGATATAATATTTACAATCCTAAACAAAAAATTTAATCAAGACAAGACCATAAAATTTTAAAGTTGAGTTTCACCAAATTAATATATGATTCCATCGTCTCCAAGATTTGATCATTTTGAAACTTTAATAAGATAGATATAATTTCTAAATCTAAAAAATTTCTAAGTTTTGAAGTTTTTTTTAAAATTGGATGGTTACCAAAAGTAGATTTTTCTAAAAATAGAAACCTTCCAAAAATAAATTAAAACATAATTCCATGAATAATTCTTGCTAAAAGAGGAAACTAATAAATTAGAAAATTTCACAAAATAGAAAAATTCTAATTATAGCAGTTTCTAAAATTAGCAATTTTCCAAAAATAGTTCAATTCAAAAAATATTGTTATTTTCAAAAATCTCTAATAAAATGAAACTTTCCAAAATTATACTTTCCAAAAATATAAATTGCCAATTTTAAAGAGTTGCCTAAAATAGAAATATTCCAAAAATAATAATCTATCCTAAAATCACATAATTTTAATGGCACACAATTTAATTTTGATTTCCCCTGTAACGCCCCACCCTTTTTCTCTTGCTTTCCAAAAATCAGAGTCTATTTTTTTTAAAAAAAAGAGTGATAGAGAGCGGGACGTCACGACGCGAGATAAGTCCGAACTTCTAAAGTCCGACCCTTAACTGGCCAACCCTATGCGTGCATGGACTAAGTCCATGGAAACGGTTCACACATAACAATACAAACATGCGGATTAAAATCATAACTGCGGAATTATAATAGAACCTAATTCTATTCCATTTTAGATAGCAAAGTACTTCAAGCCTTTAATCATAATTAAACTTTACTTAAAATATCCAACAAACCATTCAGACCATAGCAAAATTATCTAAGTTATTACATGCCGAATTCTAGTTACTCAAATTACAAGTCCATGAGTACCTTAAGCAAAATAAAAACTAAAAGCATCCAAGGTCCTATGCTTGGCCCTGTCATCGTTCCCCTTGTTTCCTGTATCATCCACTAGGGTAGAAGTAGGGCGTTAGAACAACGCGCCAAGTAGATATTCCATTTAGGGTCTACACATGGTTAGTACAAATCATATATAATAATATATAGTCAAAGCCATATAAAACAATGTCATGTCATGATGTCAAATGCAATGAGTCCCACCCATCACAAGTACATATAAGTACCCCCACATAGGTCTTTCGGACGCCCAGACGGAGTGTGGCCCCTCCGATTTCTTTTTGATGGAAATGCACATCAAGATATCCCACATAGGTTTTTCGGACACCCCGACGGTGTGTGGCACCTTCGGTGACATATCCTTCACCCCATGCTATGCATGAGATGCTAATGAAACACATGCTATTTTATATTATAAACATAGCATTAAAACTCACATTTGAAACATATCTTTTACAATGTAAATTCATCAAAATAAGATAAAAACATTATACAATAAACCCATGGTTTCAAAGAGGTAGAATCCTACCAAAAACCACTAAGTGTCCTTGCTTCTTAATCCGACAACCGCTCACGATTGCGCACTGTTTGTGAGGTCCCGTCACCTTATTACACAACAATCAATCATACCTTATTCAATTTGATTTCTATTTATATCTAAGTCCATAAACCCAACTTTGTGGGGTTCGGCTATACACTATGGCCGAACCTCACCTCTTTGGTTTTAGTTCCCTTTTTGCTCATTTAACTTAAGTCCAAGATCATATAACTTCTCATTCATTGAATCTAGCATACATAAACCCTAAGTCCATCCATCCAACCTTCCCCATGGGGTTCGGCCACACACCATGGCCGAACCCATGTTCTATCATTTTCACTATTATTTACATCCTTGCCATTGTTCTATCTATGGCTGTTCATTTCATTCTTTAAAACATGCTTAGGCTAATAATAACCCACTAATATGGTTCATGGGGTTCGGCCATACACCATGGCTGAACCCATGATCTTTCATTTTTAGCCTATATTACAATATTTCCATTACCTCCATCAACTTATGTTTAGGTCCCAAAACATAGGTCCACAAAATATTCCTCATGGGGTTCGGCCATACACCATGGCCGAACCCATGGTTCTTTCATTCTATGAGTCAATCATACATTTTAGGCCACTTATACAAATCTATATCCAATAACATAATCCATTCATCTAACATGATAGATCCATGAATGACCTATTTACATGGTTCATGGGGTTCGGACAAACACCATGGCCGAACCCATGATGTCTT
This sequence comes from Chimonanthus salicifolius, assembly GCA_013350335.1. Lineage (NCBI taxonomy): Eukaryota > Viridiplantae > Streptophyta > Magnoliopsida > Laurales > Calycanthaceae > Chimonanthus > Chimonanthus salicifolius. The sequence goes on along the minus strand of CM023536.1, from coordinate 70,476,261 downwards.
ATTTTTCCCTTTTCTCCTTTAAATGGTTTACACTCTTAGGTCCATATTCAAAGTCCATCCATGGGGTTTAACTACACATTTAGGTTCATCCTTTTTGGATCATCATTTACCATGTTTAAAATCAATTAAACTTATCACCTTTCCCCATCATTACCATGATTTAAATACATGAACATAATTCCATAATTCTTTATGGGGTTCGGCCATACTCCATGGCTGAACCCATGGTCTAAGGTTCTTCTCCAAAAACATCCATTTAAACCCTTTAACATCTTTAATACTGACCAATATCCTTTCCATGGCGTTCGGCCATACAACATGGCTGAACTCTATGGTTTATTACTTCCACTTGAAAATCATTTAAACCCATATAAATTCCTTAATAACTTTTCCATGGGATCCAGCCATACAACATGGCCTAACCCTATGGTTCATCATTGAGTCTTTAGCCATAATAAAATTAAGGTTCGGCCATGCAATGGCAGAACCATGTCCTTAACCATATGTCTATTTTAAACCCTTTTAAAAACATTCATAACATTCCATGGTTTTCATCCCTCAAAAACCCATAAAATAACCAATGTCTTTCCATGGGGTTCGGCCATACATATGGTCGAACCCTATGGTTCATCCTTCCATTAAATTACTATATTCATCCTCTAATTTTTTCTTCCATGGGTTCGGCCATACACCATGGCCAAACCCTATGGTTCCTTTCTTTAAACAAAATTATCAAAATACTTACCGGTTCTGCGACTCCTCCGGTTTTCCTTCGCTCCGACTTGTTCTTCCGATCCTTTCCTTCTTAGTCTCGTTTGTATGTATTCCTCTTTCTACTTGATCTTTCACACACTGGCTGCTCTCTCCCTTTCTGCACACTGTCGAGAACACCTTATTGCCAGAGCATACAACGTCAAGCCCTCCTTGATTTTGTGTATGTCGTGCTCCCCTGTTGTTTATGCTGCTTCTCTTTTATAAAACTTCCACTCGGTCCTATCTTTAGAAGATGTCGAGCGCCCCTTCAATTTAGCAATTGCCTAGTGCCGCATTTAACCAAGGAAAGGACACCTTTCAGCGCATCATCATGATGCTCTTATACACGGCCTAAGCAATCTATATTTAACTTTAGACATCTTCTTTATTTGGATTAGGCAATCGGATGTCATTGCCTAATCCAACTCATTAGACGTGTTGCCCACTTTAGGACAATCTTTGTTCGGCTATAACTCCTTGATTTCTTGAGAGGAAATCTAGCCTTTGTGGTGTATGCATGTGTGTGTCATCCTCATCCAGAAATCCCTTATTTATAGACATATTGCATTACCATTTTAATTCAGCCCCATTTAATTTAAATTGAACCTTATACCATAACCGTTGGGTCTTAATTGCGCCATTGACCCAACACCTTATCCATCTAAGGTTCATATCCATTAATTCACAATTAAAATGGCAAATTCCGTAAATATTGATAACATGGATTTCGGACTATGCGGATGTATTCCCAAAAGAACTCCTTAGCTTGCCTCCAATGAGGGAGATTAATTTTGAAATCAAGCTGTACCCTGGCACTGCATCAGTGTCATTACCACATTACCGGATGGCACCAGGGGAGATGTCTGAGCTAAAGAAGCAGATTGATGAACTGCTCAGACTGGGTTGCATCCGGAACAGCACATTGGCTTGGGGAGCTCCAGTTTTGTTTGTGAAGAAGAAGGATGGTTCAATCCGTATGTGTGTGGATTACCGAAAACTGAACCAGTTGACGGTCAGAAACAAGTACCCTCTACCCAGGATCGATGATCTATTTGATCAACTTAGAGGTTCCAGTCATTTCTCTAAGATTGACCTGATATCCGAATTCCATCAAATCCAGGTTAGGGAGGAGGACATAGAAAAGACAGCCTTCAGAACGCGGTATGGACCATATGAGTTTGTAGTCATGCCGTTTGGACTCACCAATGCACCGGTTGTGTTCATGGATCTAATGAACAGGATTTTCCGTCCTTACTTGGACCAATTTGTCATTTTATTTATTGATGACATTTTGATTTATTCCAAAACTCAAGAAGAACATGCTGAGCACCTGAGGATAGTTCTGGACACTTTGAGGAAGAACAAGTTGTATGCCAAAGCCAGTAAGTGTGAATTCTGGCTACCCAAGGTTAACTTCTTGGGACATGTCATATCAGCAGAAGGTATAGCCGTGGACCCGGCTAAAGTGGCAGCAACGGGAGAATGGAAAGCGCCAAAGAATGTAACCGAGATCCGTAGCTTATTGGGATTGGCTGGTTACTATAAGAAGTTTATCATGGATTTCTCCAAGATAGCATCTCCACTTACCCGGCTCACTCAGAAAAGAGTCAAATTTGAATGGTCAGACGTATGCGACTGGAGATTTGAAGAGCTGAAGAAGAGACTTACAACTGCACCTATCTTAATTTTGCTGGAAAGAGGTAAGGGTTATGAACTACAATGCAATGCTTCAGGAGAATGACTTGGGTGTGTCCTTAGTCAAACTCATCGTGTGGTGACTTATGGATCAAGACAGTTAAAAATTCATGAACGCCTCTATCCCACGCATGATCTGGAACTAGCTGCAGTGGTCTTCGCTCTCAAAAGCTGGAGACATTATCTATATGGCGAGAAATTTGAAGTATTTTCATATCATAAGAGCTTGAAGTACTTGTTTGATCAGAAATAGCTCAACCTGAGGTAGCGCAGATGGATGGAATATCTGTAGGATTATGAGTTCGCACTTCGTTATCACCCTGGCAAGGCGAACAAGGTGGCAGATGGCCTTAGCCGCATATCACATGCATCGGTGGCATGTTTGATCAGGACAGAATGGGAGATGCTGAATACCATATGAGAGTTCAATTTATATATCAATAACCATGGGAGTATGTACAATTTGATCATATGGTCCAACATGGTTACCAAGATTGAACAGGAACAGCGAAGATATGGGCCAAGATGTCTACTGGTGAAGTCATACCAGAATGGGAGTTACAACTGGGACATGGTCTTGTATTCTGAGGAAGGATATATGTGCCTAAGAGCTGCAGAAAAGAATTACTGATTGAGGCACATCAGACCAAACTCTCTATTCATCCGGGTAGCACCAAGATGTATCACGACCTAAAGAGGCGTTACTGGTGGCATAGACTCAAAAGTGATGTGGCAGAATTTGTGGCTCATTGCTTAACGTGTCAGCAGGTTAAGACGGAACATCAGAAGCCACCAGGGTTACTCAAACCCTTACCAGTGCCGGAATGGAAATGGGAGTACATCTCCATGGATTTTGTGATAGGGTTGCCAAGGTATTCAAAGGGCAACGATGCAATATGGGTCGTGGTAGACCGACTGACCAAGTCTGCACATTTTCTTCCCATTAAGATGACAGACTCATCTGAGACTTTGGGTCGGCTGTATATCAAGGATATCATCAGATTGCATGGTATTCCTTAGACTATTGTGTCCGACAGAGATGGTCGATTCACCGGTAGAGTATGGCAGAGCATGCAGTCGGCCATGGGAACAGACCTACTGACTAGCACAGCATTGCATCCACAGACTGATGGGCAGTCTGAGAGGACAATACAAACATTGGAGGATATGCGAAGAGCATGCATGCTAGATTTCAAGGGTGGATGAGAGGATCACTTGCCGTTGGTAGAATTCTCATACAACAACAGTTACCAGGCAAGCCTCTAGATGGCTCTATTTGAGGCTTTATATGGTAGACCATGTAGATCACCCGTGTGCTGGACAGTGGCCGGTGAGCCTGCACTGATTGGACCTGAGTTGGTTGCAGAGACTACAACACAGATACAGGTGATACGGCAGCATCTATTGACTGAGCAAAGTCATCAGAAGAGCTATGCTGACAAGAGGAGGAGGTTCCTTGAATTTGAAGTGGGGAACATGGTGTTCTTGAAAGTCTCGCCACGAAAGGGACACATGAGATTTGAAAAGAAGGGGAAACTGTCGCCAAGATATGTGGGACCGTTTTCAATCATAAGAAGGATGGGGGACGTGGCTTATCAACTGGCACTCCCTTCACAGTTGGCATGTTTACACGACGTGTTCCATATATCGATGTTGAAGAAGTACAATCCTGATCCCTCTTATGTACTGAATATACAAGACATAGATGTCTAAAGCGACGTGACATACGTCGAAAAACCTGTCTGAGTGGTGGACACAAAACAAAGGGTATTACGGAACCGAGCTATCCAGTTTGTCAAGGTAGTATGGGATCGACATGGCATTGAGGAAGCCACTTGGGAACTCGAGTCGGAAATGAGAACAGCTCATTCTGAGCTATTTATGTAAATGTTTGAAACCCTAGTTCACTCAATTTTCGGGACGAAAATTTTAAAAAGAGGGTTGTATTGTAACACTTCGGAATTCCATGTTATCAATATTTACGGAATTTGCCATTTTAATTGTGAATTAACGGATATGAACCTTAGATGGGTAAGGTGTTGGGTCAATGGCCCAATTAGGACCCAACGGTTATGGTATAAGGTTCAATTTAAATTAAATGGGGCTGAATTAAAATGGTAATGCAATATGTCTATAAATAAGGGATTGTCTGGATGAGGATGACACACACACACATACACCACAAAGGCTAGTTTTCCTCTCAAGAAATCAAGGAGTTATAGCCGAACAAAGATTGTCCTAAAATGGGCAACACATCTAATGAGTTGGATTAGGTAATGACATCCGATTGCCTAATCCAAATAAAGAAGATGTCTAAAGTTAAATATAGATTGCTTAGGCTGTGTATAAGAGCATCCGTGATGATGCGCTGAAAGGTGTCCTTCCTTGGTTAAAAGCGGCACTAGGAAATTGCTAAATTGAAGGGGCGCTCGACATCTTCTAAAGATAGGACCGAGTGGAAGTTTTATAAAAGAGAAGTAGCATAAACAACAGGGGCGCACGGCATACACAAAATCAAGGAGGGCTTGACGCTGTATGCTCTGGCAATAAGGTGTTCTCGACAGTGTGCAGAAAGGGAGAGAGCAGCCAGTGTGTGAAAGATCAAGCAGAAAGAGGAATACATACAAACGAAACTAAGGAAGGAAAGGATTGGAAGAACAAGTCGGAGCGAAGGAAAACCGGAGGAGTCGCGGAACCGGTAAGTATTTTGATAATTTTGTTTAAAGAAAGGAACCATAGGGTTCTGCCATGGTGTATGGCCGAACCCCATGGAAGAAAAAATTAGGGGATGAATATAGTAATTTAATGGACGGATGAACCATAGGGTTCGGCCATATGTATGGCCGAACCCCATGGAAAGACATTGGTTATTTTATGGGTTTTTGAGGGATGAAAGCCATGGAATGTTATGAATGTTTTTAAAAGGGTTTAAAATGGACATATGGTTAAGGGCAATGGCCGAACCCTAATTTTATTATGGCTAAAGACTCAATGATGAACCATAGGGTTCGGCCATGTTGTATGGCCGGACCCCATGGAAAAGTTATTAAGGAATTTATATGGGTCTAAATGATTTTCAAGTGGAAGTAATAAACCATAGGGTTCAGCCATGTTGTATGGCCGAACCCCATGGAAAGGATATTGGTGAGTATTAAAGATGTTAAAGGGTTTAAATGGATGTTTTTGGTGAAGAACCTTAGACCATGGGTTCAGCCATGGAGTATGGCCGAACCCCATAAAGAATTATGGAATTATGTTCATGTATTTAAATCATGGAAATGATGGGGAATGGTGATAAGTTTAATTGATTTTAAACATGGTAAATGATGATCCAAAAAGGATGAACCTAAATGTATGGTTAAACCCCATGGAGGGACTTTGAATATGGACCTAAGAGTGTAAACCATTTAAAGGAGAAAAGGAGAAAATAAGACATCATGGGTTCGGCCATGGTGTTTGGCCGAATCCTATGAACCATGTAAATAGGTCATTCATGGATCTATCATGTTAGATGAATGGATTATATTCTTGGATATAGATTTGTATAAGTGGCCTAAAATGTATGATTGACTCATGGAATGAAAGGACCATGGGTTCGGCCATGGTGTATGGCCGAACCCCATGAAGAATATTTTGTGGACCTATGTTTTGGGACCTAAACATAAGTTGATGGAGGTAATGGCAATATTGTAATATAGGCTAAAAATGAAAGATCATGGGTTCGGCCATGCGAACCATGTTAGTGGGTTATTATTACCCTAAGCATGTTTTAAAGAATGAAATGGACAGCCATAGATAGAACAATGCAATGATGTAAATAATAGTGAAAATGATAGACCATGGGTTCGGCCATGGTGTGTGGCCGAACCCCATGGGGAAGGTTGGATGGATGGACTTAGGGTTTATGTATGCTAGATTAAATGAATGAGAAGTGATATGATCTTGGACTTAAGTTAAATGAGCAAAAAGGGAACTAAAACCACAGAGGTGAAGTTCGGCCATAGTGTATGGCCGAACCCCACAAAGTCGGGTTTATGGACTTAGATATAAATAGAAATCAAATTGAATAAGGTATGATTGATTGTCGTGTAATAAGGTGACGGAACCTCACAGACGGTGCGCGATCATGAGCAGTTGCCGGATTAAGAAGCAAGGACACTTAGTGGTTTTTGGTAGGATTCTACCTCTTTGAAACCATGGGTTTATGTACAATGTTTTTATCCTATTTTGATGAATTTACGTTGTAAAAGATATGTTTCAAATGTGAGTTTTAATGCTATGATTATAATATAAAATAGCATGTGTTTCATTAGCATCTCATGCATGGCATGGGGTGAAGGATATGTGACCGGAGGGGCCACACTCTGTCGGGGCGTCCGAAAAACCTATGTGGGATACCTTGATGTGCATTTCCATCAAGAAGAAACCGGAGGGGCCACACTCCATCGGGGCGTCCAAAAGACCTATGTGGGGGGTACTTATATGTACTTGTGATGGGTGGGACTCATTACATTTGACATCATGACATGGCATTGTTTTATATGGTTTTGACTATATATTATTATATATGATTTGTACTGTAATAGCCCGAATTTTCTAATCAATATATATTTGGCATTTATTGATTTTAATTTTAATTTTAACATAATGGAATGCCAAATGGACCAAATTTTGGGACAATGGCCCAGTGATAGCTCAATTGGGCCATGGATTGGATGAAATCCATTTAATGGGTCAATGAGGATTAAATCGGGTCAACGATGGTCAAGTGGGCCCGATAGCCATGTGGGACCCAATGGATCAAAATTGGTCCAAACTCTAACGCAAAGGGGTAGAAAATAAATTGGTTGGGCCGTGGGCCCAATGGTGGGCCAATTATTTTAAAAAGGGTGAATTGGAATTAAACCCTCTAAGTTAGTAATAAAATGAAATGGCATGACCAAGTGGGGCCCACCTCCACCTCACCAAGTGAGGTGGCGTGTGGACCAAGGCAAAGGTGGGGCCAACCATCATGGTTGACTTGGTCAACCATGGATAAATTGAGAGGACTAAGGTGGATTAAGGTGAATTAAATTGATTAAAATTATTGTAAAGTTATCTAAGTTAAAATTAATGGAATTAAAATGACATGGCCAAGAGGGGCCCACCTCCACCTCATCAAGTGAGGTGGCGAGTGGGGTAGGTATAGGTAGGGACCGTCCACCATGGTTGACTTGGTCAACCATGGGTGGATTTCTTAGATAGATAAATGTTATGAAATTAAATTGGATGGAAATTAATTAACCTAAGTAAGGATTTAATTTAATTAATTAGGTTGGTCAATTAGGGTCAACATAGGACAAGTCAATGGTGGTTTCATCTCATTGAAACCACCTAAGAAAAACAAGAAAAATACCATGGACTTGGGTGGTGGTTTCATCTCAACCACCACCACTCCAAATATGGTGACCCATACCCAAATGAGTGGTCAAAGAGGGAAGACCCAAACCACCCCTTTTCAAACACCAAAAACCGTTGGCTTGGTGGTGGTTTGGTCTCAACCACCACCACCAAGGTCAAGGGAGCCCATACTTTGGTTGGTGGAGCCATAATGGTGGAGTGTAGTTTGGTCAACCAAAATGAGATGTGTTTGATCTCATTTCTCATCTCCTTTCCATCTCTCTCTCTCCCTCTCTCTCTTGCACTCCCAAAAACCGTCCCACACAAAAGAAAATAAGAAGAAGAAGGCTAAGGAGAAAAGAAGAAAAGAAGAGAAGAAGAGAAGAAAAGAAGTGAAGCATTAGTTCACCACCCTAAGATCAAAGGTTGGATCTTGTCTCTCATTATCTTCCCCTCTCCCAAACCTAGCTCTACCTTAACCAATCCAAACATGTCCCACCATTGATCAAGCTCATCTAGCCGATCAAAGACCAAGAAGAAGGAGAGAAGAGGCTAAGGAAATTGACGGGAGCGACAAAGACCGGAGGAACCGTCGGATCCGTAAGTATTTCTAAACAAGAGTTTAGATTTTTGTTTATGGTTAAAAAAAGGGAATCCATTTACTAGATAATGGCCAAAAACATCATGGGCCTTGGATCTAAGATCCATCAATGGAAGATTAAGAAATGGATAAACTTAGAGAGAGAAAGATTAAATAAATGGATGACCATAGGGTTCGGCCATGTAGCATGGCCGAACCCCATGGTGAATGATGGGTAATTTAATTGAGATTATATGGTTTAGAATATTGGAGAATGCTTAATGGTTTTTATGAGGATTTCAAGATTTTAAAATGATTGAAAAGTTGGTAAGTTTTAAAGGTGTTAAATGAGGAAAACTATGAGGTATGTAGATGATTCCAAGTGGCCTCAAAATATTGGAAATATGATATTTTAAAGAAATCATGGACCATAGGGTTCGGCCATACAAGGTGGCCGAACCCCATGGTTAGTGATTATGAGGGTTAGGGTTCTTAAAATAATGGTTTTTAAGGTTGGAAAATGATGGAGAATGGTTAGGGTTTTAAGGGTTAAATGTAGGCAAATTTTTGGAAAAAGTTTTATGATGAAGTCCATGAATGATGTGTTTAGGATTTTTTTTATGGAACTATGGTAATGGTTAATTATTTTTATAAGAATAGAAAGATGGAAGTGGTGGAATAAATAATTTTGAATTATGGAGGTAATGAGGAAATGATGAGTGGTAGAAGTGGATTTTAAATGTAATTAAAAATCCAAGATAAAAATGAGGGAAAGACATCATGGGTTCGGCCATGGTGTATGGCCGAACCCATGACCCATGTCTTTAGGTCATTCATGGGCTAAGTATGTTTTATATATGTGCTAAAATGGAATGGAACTTAAGTTAAGTTAATGATGAAATTTAAATGGATGTTACAAGTATCATATGTGATGTTTAAATGGAATAAAGATAGTGATTGAAATGGAGGATTGGAGGTATGTGCAAATGGGTAATTGAAACCAAGAAGGATGGGGAAAGAAACATCATGGGTTCGGCCATGATGTATGGCCGAACCCATGACCCAAATTTTGATCAAGTTTAGGCTAAGGTTAATGCATGTATCAATGCCTAGAAAGTTGTTTTAAAGGGCCAAAATGAATGAAGTTTTGTGATTTTTGAAATGGATTATTTTTGGGACAAAATATGAGTCTTTGAAAATGGCACCAATAAAAGTGAACCATGAACCCTATGGTAATATTTTGGGAATTTTATGAATGGAAAACAATGGAGAGAAATGGAAATATTAAATGGATTGGTAAGCATGGTAGGTGATGTTCTATATGAGATGAAAAATGGGGTTTTAAATGAATGAATTAAATTCATTTGGTGAAGGTAAAATGAACCAAGAAATTAGGAAATGGGCATCATGGTTTCGGCCATGGTATATGGCCGAACCCATGACCCCTTTGGGAGCCATATTATGGGCAAGGTATGGAATTATTTATGGGATTAAAAAATTTACAAATTTAATTAAACTAGATGGCTGATTTTATGATGTTATGTCGTGAGTAAGAAATTATAAATGGGTCCAAGTTTATGGGTCAAATATGGACTTAAATATGCATGAATAAAAGGGGTAACTTAACCATGGAAGAGGAGTGGCAAAACCGTAATTTGTGGCCACATTGAAGGACCATTGGTTTGACCATGGTACATGGCCAAACCCTATGGGGGTTGGACATGAAAATGGAAATATTATGAATGGTTAAGTAAAGTGATTAGTTGCTGCGTTTTAGGCTCGTAAATCGGAATTTTAAATTTGGCGAAAATTGGATTTATGTATGAGTCTAGAACAAATGGATAATGGGCTAAGTTAGGGACTTAATCATGGACGATGTATGGACTAATTCGGTAAATGTAATAAGGTATCGGGCGTCGCAAACGGTACGCGATCGGCTACCGGATTAGCGAACGGGAAGCATAACGGAACACGACACGGTATTCGGTAGGATTCCTACCTTTTTGTAAGCGATGGATATGTGATGGTATTTTAAATTATTTGATTTGGCTTACGATGGATTTATGATTATGATTTATCTTATGATGAATTTTAAATTATGAAGCATATGTTTATATTTTAATATCATGCATTATATGGCTATGTATGATATGTCAAGTATATGGAATACATATATATTACATAGCATAATGCACTACATCTCATGCATGGCATGGGCAGAAAAAAATAAACAAACCGGAGTGCATGCTCCGTCGGGGCGACCGAGAATCAGACATGGGGATTGCCTGAGGGTTATAACCGGAGTCCATGCTCCGTCGGGGCGACCGAGAATCAGACATGGGGATAGCCTGAGGGCTATAACCGGAGTCCATGCTCCGTCGGGGCGATCGAGAAGCAAACATGGGGAACAGGAGATTGTATGATCATACGGATAATGGGTGGGACACATGACATAAGCACCCATGACATAGCATTCATCACATGCTTATTTTGTTGTACTTTATTTTATCGGTATGTGTGTATCACTAATCCATGTGCTAGCCCTACTCAGAGTCCTACTGGGCGCGTTGACTAACGCCCTACTTCTACCCTAGCTGATGGCGCAGGAGAGGCAGGAAGCGGTGGACATACCGGAGGCCAAGCTTAGGAGCTTGGAAAGCGCAGTCCTAGTTTATATTATGTTTTACATTTTGGTGATGTAATTTTAAAGTAGCTTAGCTTGTCGGGTTGTATAAATTTACATTTCTTACGATGGTTTGGACGTTACTTATGGACGATACATTTTGAGATATAATCATGAACATAGGGGCATTTTGGTAAATTCAATGTTATATCTTCCCTTCTATCTAAAAATCGGTAGGATAGACTCTATTACCATGTTCCGCAATAACTATAATCCGCGAGCTTACTTCCCACGCGTGAATCATTCTCGTGGACTTAGTTCCGCGCACGCGTGGGGTTGGCCAGTTAAGGGTCGGGCTTTAGAAGCTCGAACTTAACTCGCGTCGTGGCGTCCGCTCCCTCTCTCACTCTTCTATATAAAAAAAAAAAAATAGACTGATTTTCGGAAAACGGGTGAAAAAGGGCGGGGCGTTACATTGACTATCCATGTGTAGACCCTAAATGGAATACCTACTGGGCGCCTTGTTCTAACGCTCTACTTCTACCCTAGTAGATGATACAGGAAGCAAGGGGAACGATGAACAGGGCCAAGCATAGGAGCTTGGATGCTTTTAGTTTTTATTTTGCTCAAGATACTCATGGACTTGTAATTTGAGTAGCTAGAATTCAGCATGTAATAGCTTAGATAATTTTGCTATGGTCTGAATGGTTTGTTGGATATTTTAAGTAAATTTTAATTATGATTAAAGACTTGAAGTACTTTGCTATCTAAAATGGAATAGAATTAGGTTCTATTATAATTCCGCAGTTATAATTTTAATCCACATGTTTGTATTGTTATGTGTGAACCGTTTCCATGGACTTAGTCCATGCACACATAGGGTTGGCCAGTTAAGGGTCGGACTTTAGAAGTTCGGACTTAGCTTGCGTTGTGACATCCCGCTCTCTATCACTCTTTAAAAAAAAAAAAAATAGACTCTGATTTTCGGAAAGCGAGAGAAAAAGGGTGGGGCGTTACATCCCCGGCAATGGCGTCAAAAACTTGTTGATGTGCAAAGTTTACATTTATAAGCTCGCAAGCGCACGAACCATTAAAATAGTATAGCAATTGAGTACGAGGTCGAACCCATAGGAAATCACAAAATATATGCTTAAAATTAAGTTGGTACCTTTAAAAACATGAAATCTCAAGAAATCTAATCCATGGAATTTTAATTTAGGTTTTAGAAAACCAATGTTAACACCATTATTATCTATCTTAAGAATTTAACAAGTTGAGAATCAAGTCCATCTTCTTTTTATTAAATTGGTGAAACAAGAATATGTAGTCTCATCTTAATTTAAAATCACATGTTTTAAGATCAAAATATCATATTTCCAGCCCTAGTTAAATAATATTTTGGAAAAAAAATGAATTTGAATACAAAGAATTAAAGAATAAAATACATAAGCATATAAGAATAAAAACATGAAAATATATTGAACATTTAAAATACAACAACCAGAGAAAATAAATGACATAACTAAAAAACTGGAAATAAATTTGCAAGTAAAGTAAATGACAAAATTTAAAAGTGTAGAATTTACAGGGTGGTTGTGGAATTATTTTCTCATCGCCCAAAATAAGTAAATAAATAAGAAACCTAGATATGAAATTCAACGCATAGAATTCAAAAATCAATTCACGCCATTTAATTAAAAATTTGTAATCTTCAATCTAATTAAAGTTTAGTTCCATAAATCTTTTAATTAAACAAAGAATACCAAAAAGAGAGCATGAAAATAAGTTTAAATAAACGGACTTTCCAACATTCTAAAAGAAGTTGTCTCTTATTTATTTAATGGAAAAATTCAAGTACAGGCATACATAAATCGAGAACAAGATAAACAAAAATGGAGACGTAAATTTACAACTCTCACTTGTGAAATCGTGTGGGACCTCCTGTCTTCGTGTCTCTTAATCTTTTCATCTTAGCCTGTGGTCCTCTTGAGCTCCATGTTCTCTCTTCCAGAATTAAATAATTGACTTCACCACTTTAAAATCTAAAATATTGATTTAATCTAGACTCTCATAGGTGGATCTAGACTAACCAATTTACATGAAAACCATAAAAGTGGAGTGAAATTAATCATAAAAATTCCAGGTCTTCCGAATTAAGCATCAAAGTTGCAATTATCCACTATTTTATCTTGATTTCCTAAATTCTCCATTTTTAATCTACAAAACTAAGAAATTATATTAAATGCACCAATATACACAGAATTGAGAGCTAACTGGTCCAATAATCAGAGGCAAAAATGTAAGATTTCAGTGCTCAACATTGTGTGAGAAGAGAGTCTGCAAATACTAGAGCAATCACAAAAAAAAGGGCCAACACCCACAACACTAAATGTATAGTGATTCTGAGTAAACCCTCCTACATCCACTGTTGGACTCACCCAACCTGGGGCTATCCTCACAAATAGAGTAGGAATTCCACCTAACTCGATTGATTGGTAATTTCACCCAATCCCTAAGATTTTGAAAGGTTCGACCTACCCCGGTCTACGTCCTTATCCCTTTATTTTTTATAGTGGTTCAAGCACCATGCTTTAATCCACTTCACAAGATGATTTAAAATAAAATCAAACTAGAAGCACTTGCCTTGTTGAGCTCTCTTTATGTAGATGTGTGCTTCTGAAGAATCTCCCAATGTGATGTCGTTTGATGACGAAGATGTGCTGAGTATGTGCAATCGCAATCTATGGGAAGAATGGTTCTAAGATTATAGATTTGCCAATGGAATCCTAGATAAGCTCTCTCTCTCTCTCTATCTCAATCAAAAGATTAGATCCCAAATGGTTCACCAATATTTAGTACATAGAAAGAGGTTGGGATCCTCTCAGAATGCCTTTGTGATTTTCCTATTTAAGGCTCTAAGGTGTCTAAGTTCTCCAACCAAACTCATCAAAGTTCGGAGCATCCACAAAAAAATCAGCTCGGGGTCAATGATGAGACGATACAGTCGATGGGGCGGTACTTTAAAATTTTCCTGTTGTAATATGATCGTTAGGCGTTCAACGGATATAAAATGGTCACTACCGATGGGTGTTCTCACTGACGGGATGACAAACTTATGTTGGATGTGTCTGTCTTGTCGATTGTATTGACCTGAAGCAAAACCATGCAGACAAAGTTTCTAGCCTAGAAACTTGTTTAACCAATGTCGACATGTCGGTCCATCAATGGGTCCGTCCTGGTACTCTCAATGGGTATGTGACCTCGATATGTTTGTCTGAGAGTAGACCAAATTTCTAAGTTCTAGAACTCACTCAACCTAGGTCGACGTGTCGTGCTCATCGATGGGTCGTTTTGTCCTCATCGATATGTCGTTGTTCACGAGACACTCGATCTAAGAGCAGCCTAGTTTTACAGTATGTTTCAAACCAGAGGCTCCATTTTTCCAGTCAATGTATCCATGACCTTGATCGATAGATCTTGTTCTCACCGATGGGTCGATGAACTCGATACACTCGATCTGAGTGCAACCCCTAGTGACTGTGCTTCCAATCCAGAACCCTTGTCAATTCGGTCGATGTGTCGATGACCATGATGGGTCTGTCCTGTCTCACCGATGGGTCTGTGGACTCAACGTGTCGACCTAAGAGCTTGTCATTTTTCTAATGTTTATCCCATTTGGTTCTATGACTTTCATAGGTGCACAAAGGCTTGTTAATGTTATTACCAACATGTTCCACTAATCCTAGGCAAGGTCCACTAAATATGTAGGTTCCTCCTAAGGTCATCTATGGCCAATATACCTTTGATGTGATTGCCATACTCTTGTGATGATGAATATTCTTTTGATCTTCCATCTTCAATGCTCTTGATTCAATCCTCATCACTCCTTGAGTCTTGTTCATTGCTTCATACTTCTGAGGCAATGCTTCACCTATGTCATGTAATTGACAAATAGGTGACTCGGTAAGTCGGGGCACTAACAATCTCCCCCTTTGTCAATTACATGACAAAAACACCTAGAAGCTATGAATTACAGACTCGATGAGTTAGCCCAACAATTATAAGTACAAATTCAAATTACAAAAAAATCCTAAACTCTATGCTTCAAGATACGACCTTCATCTAGCTTAGCTTGTCATCTTCCTTGTGATCCTGTACATGCCCGTGTACACACAAACAATGCAAGCAATGGTGGAAGCATAGGTCTCCCCCTCAAATGTTATTCCATAAACACATAGTGTTCCCCCATAACTAATGGACTAAAAAGCCCTTTCAGTCTTGATTAAACTCCCCCTTAATCGTAGATTATCCTCATTCCAAGCTTATTCAAAGCTTTTAATTATTTTCCTCCTTTACTTACATCAAGCTTCTAAGTTCTCCCCCAAAGCTTTATAAAGCTTCAAAACTTCTCCCCATTTTTGTCATAAATTGACAAAGGGCATATAAGCACTAATTTACCACATTTAGTGTGCTTCAACTAGTCCCAATTGTTGGACTAAAAGGAGACGGAGAAGGAGGGGACGAGGGCCACATGCATTTGGTTTTGAAAAATGCCAATATGAAACCAACTCATGCATGCAAAGACGAGGGAAAAACACTCATACAAAACATTTTCCATTAGAGAGCATATGATTGAATGCATCATGAACTAAATAAAACATACACCAATTAGGCACATAGTTCATGAAAAATGACGCATAAAAGTTTAACAATACAAGCACATACGCATCAAACAACAAGTTCATTCATCATATCGTATACCAAGAATGAGTCTATTAATGAACAATACATACCCTTGGAAATTCATTATGAACTTGGAAGAAGGACATTTATTTCTTCCCTTAAAAACATTCAAAGGTTTGCTTTCCTTTGCTCAATAATCTGAGAGCACAATGCACCAAGTCCGTTTAACATTTGGACAATTTAACCATGATGGCTTTCACTTATGCCAATATCCTTGATTTTAGGCAATAAG